>LUCM01008940.1:167466-341360 GCA_008360955.1 Fasciolopsis buskii | reverse complement strand
TACGAATAACTGAAAACGAGCTTGTTCGTCACGTTGTGTTGTTCTCAATGTGTTCTGTGGGATTTTTCAAACGTTTAATGTAATTATTTGATCAGAAGCATTCGTTAAATTCAGGATCTGACGAGGGCGATACAGAGAGGAAAGGACAGTGAAAAGCGGAGACTGAAACTGTATTCTTTTCTTAGTACCTATATTAGTAAAAACTGATAGCAGTGCTAGCTGCATCGATGTTAGCAGTCAAAGTAATGATGGCGTTTTTAGTAGTGGTCATAATACGAAAAAATAAGACTTTTTAACTGCGTTCCTGGACCGAGAAATAGTTTATTGCCGTGGTAGGTCTGCGCAACTAAAGACGTATCCGAACAATTTCGGCTGCGGTTTAAATGATAAACTTGAATTTTCAGTTAGTGAAGTTAGCTGAAATCAGTGTCAAATTTGGCTGCTTAGAACAGACCGTACAAACGGTGCTCAAGTGTGCTCAGCCACCTACACAAAGATGCACACAAACCGAAGTTCACATGGGTGGCGAACATTCCCCCCAGAAATCTTCCGCAGCCAGGTCTAATTACATCACTGAGTGGCGGGGATGCGACGGGACACGGTCGACAGAGCGATCAACATAAGCAATCATAAACACACAAAACAAAGCAGATCCAGACTCAGTCGGACACAAACTCCTCAACCGAATTAACTTTGTCACGCAATGGGATTCTTTAATTACAGTGAATTTGGGCATATCACAGGTATGGGGAGAGAAGTGGTCAAACACTATTCTACATTTTTGCTTGTTCTACCGGAGTTTCTGTTTATCCCAAATGGAATCATCCACAGGTTCAGGCCAGGATCTCGCCTTAGCTGGCACCCCTTCTTTGAGTAAGCAATCTGCTGGAGTTACTGTTCCCTCCTAGAGTTTCCTGTTTCTTTTCGAATCTCTTTAGAAGCCGCATGTAACCACGATTAATTACTTGTTTGAGTTGGGATAAGGTTACACTGCGAGAGATCTAAATAGAAAATTAAAAAGCTCTTGAAGACACGAAATTGCTTTGTAGCTGTGAGACAGCAAGGCCCGAATAAATTGCGTAAATATCTCGGCGAAATCGTGTCAATAAATTAAGTGACTCAAGTGAAGTGTTATTTAAATTTTGAGGAAAATCTTCCATCTGAATCATATTGCACAAAACCAAGAACGAAAACTGAAATAAAAGGATGACTATCAACGGAGTAAACTTGAGTCCTTTGAGGATATCGTAACGGTTGATACGGTTTATGCTAATAATTCATTGTATGCGATCCTTGAGCATAAGAGTAGGAATTTCATTGTCTGATTATGCTGTTACCTTACAGTCAGACGAGCTCGATTCATTAGTCGACAGACCGAATTAACCGAAATTCAACACATTTTTTGCCGTTACCGAAAGTCTAAAACGCAACACAAAACCAAACAGGTGAAGAACATCCCGGGTTATATCTACCATTCCATTTGCATTTGACTAAAGGTTACAAAATGTACAATTCATTGCAAAGGGGACAAAAATAATGCCACTCGTTTTGTACTACTGGCATAACGAAGCAATGAAATTCGCATGTCGACCCAAAAAGCAGGTACTTTTTGTTGTTTGCACGGTGATTGTTTAGGAAAAATTGACAAGTGACAAGTCTGTTTGTAACGTCGCTCAAAAGTCGTCAATCTTAGCTAAGTCCCGACAAGTAGTCTACTTTTGTTTCTGAGATTGTGACCTTACTAGGATATAACATTCCCATTGAAAGTTGTTTAAATTAAAATTTTGAACTTTTCATATGTTTACAAAACATCAGCTACTGTATGTGACAAATGTTCTAGTGAACCTCATGTAACTCGTAATCCATTGCAAGAGTAGAAGACGAGTGGACCATTAACGGACCTACTGCTTGCGGCTAATCCAAAAGATCTCGAGGACATGCATCATAGCCACAGTCGGGTACAGTTGATCTATGCAGTGTCCTTAAGCGCAAGTATTCGTAATACGGGCAGTTAATCAGATAACCCCCAATCGCCGCCTGTCTAACAAAGGAGAGTGTGAGAATGCCTCCTTGTACCTCGTAAATGACAACTCTTTTTTCATTCACGGCAACGTATAACCCACCACAACCATTTTACTGTTCACAATGAAAGACGGAATTCAACAGATTTCGTACGTCCGGGGTGTGGAATAATGTGTCGTCTTGGTAGAGCTGTGCCAAATACTTTCTACTGTCTCACATGATCGAGTTTCTTTTTAGAGGGTTTTTATTTCCCTTCTTTCTATGCGTGAGAGTAACTGCCACTCTTACCTTTTTATTTCAATCGCCCCAAGTATTCAAGCACGATAATGAATTCAGAAATATGCTTACCTCGGAGGAGTTCCACTTCGGAGTTGATAGACTGTATTGTCCCTCTGGGTGTTTTCCATCCCTTCGATTTGGATTACTCTCCCAACTCCCGACTGCGGATCCGCAAGGATAAGGTATACGTCAGTGGCCAGAACGCAGTATATAAACCGAAAACGGACCGAACCAGACTGAAAGCAGTCAAGGCCTGTAAAGCATCATGAGGTGACGCCGAACAAACGGAGGCAAAAATTCTGTGCGGGTGGACGAGGTCTGTTGGATTCAAAAGCTAAGATGGATATCTGTTGAGTTTCCAGGGTTGTAGTCAATCTCCTCGAATGACAAATGAGCTTATAGAGAGCCATCGGAAAGTTTGCATCAAGACTACCCGGACTGAACTGGGGGTCTCAAATTGGTGAACCAACATCCAAAAGGGATTTGAACCATCCGATATATCGTCTAAGGTCTTAATTTACTGTTTCCCAACAAGTAGGATTTGGATGTGCTTGGGCTAGTTGTGTAAACTTAAACAGAACCGAGTGACATTGGGGACGTCATTGTGTACACTAGTTCGAAACGTTTTCATTGATTTAATCTATACAGTTCGCTGTGGCTGTGCCACGGCTTCTCCGAGAAGTGATATACTTTGTGCCCACACAATGCCGAGAGTGACTCTAACACGAAATTCAAACCTAAACGTGCACACAATGTTATGGATCCATACTTTGAGAATTACATTAGATACATGCAGCCAGTGCATTAAGAAGCCAGCATTCTACGACTAAATAACTGGGCAAGCTTGTCTATTCGAAGCAAACCTCTCTGTCTCTGACAGCCTACAAATTAATTCCCACAAATAGACGGGACCCATTGCATCCATCGCTTTTGGCCAGTAGACGATTCCTGGCTTCAGGGTGTAACAGTCGCAATAAACAGTCGAATGTACAGAGTCCTGAGATCTTAGAAGCCAAGTCCACTAAGAATCAACAAGGTGCGGCCCAGGTGCACTCCTTTCAACGTGGTCGTTATAGAAGTCTATTTCCCAAATTTATGTGCTGAGCAGATCAACTAAGAAGCCTTCTAAAATGGACCTCAGAATTTAGTCACTCATGTCCATTCAAATGAGGGAGATTAAAATACCTTTACGGGATCAGCAGATGAACGTACCCAAGTTATACTAAGAAAGTTGGGCCTCGATGAACAGTATCAACATAGGGACCTCGTTGGCCAAGTTTGTGGATCTCAGTCGACTGGTTAACATCGACGCCCATCTCCAGCATCCATAAAGACATTTACTGAAGTGGTTCCTCAGCAACGACCGGATAATGTGAAACCTACTGTATCATGGTGCCTTTTGGATAGGCGTCCTCAACACAGTACCATGGGGCATGCTGGGGTTGTGTAATGGGAAATACCAACGATAGCAGCCAAACACTGGCACACATTTGCTTAAGCTTCGTCCTTCAGTAAACGAAAACGAAAAACGCAATGATTGTTGAAGCATTTTAGAACTCTTATTCATATGCTCCTCTCTAAGGACGTGAGACCTTCTCACTCCATGGTGCGCGAAAGCAGTGGCCACCTCTTATCGGAATGCACAGAGAGGCTTCAAAGATGGAGTGAACGATTCAGTCAGTTGTTCAACCGCCATCCCATCCAATCTGCCTGTATAAAGTCACCGGGTATATTGGTGCAATATGAAATTAACTTTGAGGTTCTCAGCCCATTGGAAATCATCTACGCCGTCCAGAAAAAGAAACATTAAGTAGCCTGAAGAAGTTGGAGTCCCACCAGAGGTCTTCATGTCCTGTTTACCAACACTACTGGGTGCACTATATACGTGATTTCGTTTCATTTGGGATATAGACGTTTCCCCAAAGACTGAAAAGATTTTATTCTGTTCCTCACACCAAGAAAGATGACAATAAAACCAGTGCAACCTGCAGAGACACCTGCCTCGTTCATACAGTGAATAAGCTTATTGTGATCTTTCTACCAAACAGCTTTGCTGTTGTTCCAGGCCTAAAAACACGTTTGTTGAATTTCGGCAATAGAGAGTCTCTGCTGACCAGAATTTTACGCCTTGTCAAAATGTAAAACACCGACATAAATTCCGTAAGCCCGTCAAAGTGCGCTTCATTGGTTTTCAGATCGTAGTTGACTTAACTGACGGACACCAACTGGGAAACTTATTTCTAAGTAGGGAATGCCCGAAAATCATATCAGGATTTTTTATCTTTTGCTTCCTTTATTAATGAAATAACAGTGTATATCATTTTTCAGGAAGGGGTAAATAAACCCATGCGCTTTTGACGAAGAGTCTCCAAAGTTCCCACTCAAATGAAATTTTCGTCAAGGCCATTCCTGTCATTAATCATATTTATTTGCTCTACCGATTGGATAATGCGCTTAGGTCTGAGCAACCTTCGATGAATACAACTCGGTCAAGCTTCTCAGCTTACCGACTTCGAGCTCACCGACAAAGTTATTATACGAAAGGTTCCGAAAACTTTAGACCCGGTTTTAGACCGACTTGGAGCAAGGGTTATCAACTTGGAGATACCCATTTCAAAGACGATCCTCAAAAATATGCAGGACTCTATGCACTGTATCCACATCAACGGCAAACTCTAGCAACTGGTGTGATAATTAAAGCATTTGGATTGTGATATTCAACATAAAGATGAAAAGAGAAACTAGATGCAAATTCGGTTTGACTGAGTAGGGAAATTGTTTCTACAACCTCGTGAAACGTTGTGGTTTTTGCAGAACATGTCCCCTTAAAAATGTGCACATCAACCAGGCTTCCTCCCTTTCGATGACTAAGGATACAAGCAAAACCTGGCCGCTAATAGTAGGCGATTCAGACAGACTAGAAATCCTCGACCACGAATGCTTCTTCTATAACACAAAATTACACTGTGTGACTTCGTCTTATGCTTCGGAGTGTGTGTGAATACGAAGCGACTACTTTTGTTGTTACAACTACCTGTCTTACAGCGATTTTCATGTCATCAACCGAAACAAATTACGAGCCTACTGGCATCACACTGTCCGGACAAGAAACCTGGCCTTGATGGCCAACTGAAGAAGTCGGTAAGCGCTATTAATGCTGATGTGGATTGCTTAGTCCTTCAGATGACTTTCAGAGTACCCGGATTTTGCAGCATGAAGACCTTGCTGATGATCGTAAGGCATGCAAAGGTATAATCAGAATCAACCAAGAAGCTTGCTTATCTTTTTGTACGTGTTAGTCGTAGGAAAGAAAAATGAATTTATGTACCCACGTGTGCATTGGGATTCCCATTCCAAAGACCATAATAAATTCCCACTGAAACAACCTTTTATTATTTAGGAAACCCGAGCGCAACTAATATGCAACTATAATTTCTGAAAGCCCTGTATAGAGTACTATAAGGAATGAACTGACAACTGAACGGGGCGAGGGAAAACTATTGATTTGCCACCGCGAACATATCGGCAGCGGTATTTACGATTACCGCCCATTTCACTGTCATAAAACAACCAAAAATTTGTGCGTTGCATAGGCCAGACGGAATATTTCTGGATTTTGTTTGGAAAAGAATAAAATAAAACCAAACAGCATAAACCTAGCTCATCCGATCAATTTTGTTGTGCATACCCAGCTGTCTGTTCCACCTGACAATGGTTGTGTGGATATTTTGCCATTGTTAGATCATCATCGTAATGTCCCGAAGAAGCCTGCCGAAGAGCCAAATAGACCAACAACGAAGATTTGGAAGGAATTGTAATTTCTCTCATTGGATCATTGTCATATCAACCGGGCTGTCCCTTTATGATCTGGGCAATGACCTACAGATAAGCCAAGTTAGTAATTCAAACAAAATTAGTAATAATGAAACAAATGTAGTTTTATCCAGATAAAATTCCACTGATTAGCTGAAAGGCTTACATACAGGACATATGCTGGTTATTAAAAGAAACTTGTGATGGAGCAAAGAAACCTAAATTTCTCTTCTTATTTCGATTTTGATTCTTCAACGAGCTGTCCGAATCGGGCATAGCGGTCAGCACTACAAGTGGTGCAACATCGACATATATGACAAAGTGATTATACAATATATTTGAGCAATCCAGTCACGGAGCTAATTCGGTTTTGATAACGCTCGAGACTTGTAGTTTACAGATAAATTTTCAGGAATAGTGCCACTCGGAAAATTTCCCAAATCCTAATTTCCAAATGAAAGAGCAAAAATGTTGGCGGTTACGGAATTAGAATTCATATCTCTTAAGTACTAAGCCTATGCATAAGTACTGACACACATAGAGTGAAATGTTTGTAAAGTGTGCACTATTTTTGAAGAAACCCGCCACACTACTCGGTATGTCAGCAATCAGAAGGAGATCATTTTATCCAATGATACACACTTCAGAGTGGATCCTACTACCCACAACTTGTCGTGCTTCCGGGTACATTTGGCTAGGAAGATGGTCTTGATCACCAGTCAAACTATCACTTATTTGTTCAGGGAGTAAACCCTCATAGCATGTTTTAATCTCACAGTAACTGAATATTGATCGAACAGCCAGTTTCATTCACCAGATTAGAAATAAATGATTGCGGTGTTCTTTTGCCTATAAAACCAAATGATCAAAATACATTTGATATTAATAGAGCAACACGTAATCCCGACTGATCCAAAGTGCTTGGCACAGATGTAATAAGTTGGCGTCCAGCCGACAAGGTAGAATTTCCTCAGATGGTTGCCAATTTTGATCTACACCAATCAATTTTAGAAGAGCATTCAGTTCCAGCAACTGGATTTCTGCCAACCAATCGCGTGCATAAGCTGTCTGTTGATGTATTTTATAAAACTGGCAAAAACTCCGTAAAACTGTGCACGGTAATGCTCTACCTGCAGCGCACTTTTTAGTTGGGTTTTTAAAGCATACCGGATCTGCAAAAAGGCATTTTCCGTTAGGGCTTTTTTCAAAGCCGAATGATGTAGCTCAATTGACCGGATGCAAAATTAGCTATCCACGTTTAAGAGAACACGAAAAGAGCTACAAAAAGCAAAACCCTCAGTTGAAAATTTTCTTTCTACCCAAACAGTTAAGTGCAATGCAATCAACATAGGGGCCAGACAAAGCAGAAAATGGGCTAATGCTGCCGGAAATTTGGTAGGCCAGATTTTCAACTAGATATCAGTTCCGAAGCTTATAATCAGACATGACGACGGTCATGGATGTGTACATGGTAATCGTTCAAGTCGAAAACCGTACTACTTAACCTTCCTGGTACTTGGCAAACCATTCATTCACGTTTGGCGTTATTCGCAATGGGGTTTTTCTGAAGGCCAATGTGACTTAGGAAACTAACGACAAGTTATGCAATTTGGGAGGTTTCCCTGAAGGCAAACACATTTGTTGCCTAAAGACTCATAAAACAGTGCCAAAGAAATTTGTGGAACACGCTTAAGGTCTCTTAATTATTTTATATCTTAGTGGAAAAATGCACCTTACGCTTCTGATCACCGTTTGCTCACCCAGTCAACAGGCATCGTGCTCTTGCAGCAGCACCTTGTTCGACATCTGCTAATTATATTATTCGGTGAAATTCTGTGCTTTAAAGCGGTTCAGGCCTCGTTAGGTCTGTGACAACATCAGTAAAATTTTAACCCTGTCCTGACTACCGCTGTAGGAAATTAACCGTGCTGCCTTCTGTGTGAAGTGCTGGGTTTTTCAGTTCATTTTGCATAGTTTTATCGTGCGTGCATTTCGGTCCAAGACACTGCATTTGAGGAGCTACGAGCACAGCATGCTTGCATTTTGAGGTGAGTAAGGAAAAGGGGAAATTCGAATATTGACTATTTTTTGAAAGAAGAGAGTTGTTTTTTCTGACTGGACTGAAGCGCCAGTGAATTATCGATGGACTTTCCCAATGGCTGGGGGTTTTTCAATAGAGAAAAACAGGACAGCGTTATATTCACTGGCTAGATAGAATGTGATATATACATATACATAACCTGATTGCAAAATGGAACTATTTTTTGCCAAAGTTGATAAGGGAAAAAACTACGTTAACTGAATACAAAACGATATCCTTAAACTGACGGGTTTAAGCCCCACTGCGATTTTACACTTGGTGTTACATATAAGTCCAGCAATAGCGATTCAGACTGATTTCATAGAGTAAACGAGTAGGCGAATTCGATTAAAAGACAATGTTTATGGAGGAGATCCACTCAAGCGGAAACAGGACTCAGCATTTATCAAAACTAAAACTCTAAGCTCCCTTCGGAATATGTTAATTTTTCGTTTACATTTTGACAGGTAACACGCTTTCCAAACGAACACTAGAAGTGACAATTATTTAGATAATTTTCAACCCACCCCATGGAAGAATGCATATTTTGAGCTTGGAACAAAAGATAGAGGTCCCATGGTTCACTCCGGTGAGTTGTTGCGGGGACATGTATTTACCCAGTGACTGGCTTGGTTCGCAGTTCACACTAAATCACGTAATATTTCCAAGCATGTTTTTAATGCCGAGTATTCTTGAAGACACAAACCTATTAAATACATCTACTTTCCGGATAATCATGCATTACTAACTTATTTACTTCATGGTTTGATACTTGCCTTTAGGTTGACGAATGTACGAATAACATCAATTTATTACGGAATTGGCTGATCAAACCAGCTAGTGTATCGTCCATTGCACGCAGGTGAAGATGCACAGGTTGTCCTAATAGTTTCCCATTTTCATCCCCCAACTCCTTATTACTTCTCCCAATTACGACCTCTCTGTTGTGCTTGCGTTATAAGGGCTGGTACGCAAATTGGCGTACATTTATCTTATCAGAATGATCCCAGTTGTCATTCTCACTCTGATCCACAGTATTGGACCGCCTGCTTTGAAATCAAACGTTTGTATGGCCGTTTGATCTGGTTTAACATTGTTTCCTTGTTCGACTAATTTACGGTATGCATTATTTGCACATCCCACTTTCCTGTTTATAACGCCAAGACATGTTATTCCGGATGCATCCTAGATTTCCACTAAACCCGCTTTGCTGTGCGCGCAACTCGGCTGGCCATAAACACGGGCCACACGGGATGAGCAACAATGAAGATAGATCCAAGGTCATTCGACGAGAACTTGCTTCGGTTAGAATGGAACAGGATAAAAGGCAAATCTCGTCAAAAGATTCTACTGGAATTAAGGGGTTCTCGGTTTTTTCGACTGTAATATCCTCTTCATAAACACATGAAATTTCTTTTCGAATCGATGCTTCGTCCAAAGACCACGTTTTCTGACTGCAACTGACAGTCTTTTACCCAGGTAACTTCTGATTTTTATTCCAGTCAAAGTCACTTAATTTCGCAAGTTATTCTAAGCTTACCAGCTGGTTTTGAGCACTTGCTTAGAAACTAAGACGGAAGTCATCTAAGTTGCAATTACAAATTCTGTTACTGTCGTCTGATTTCAATCAATCTATGCAATTAGAAAAATAACGCGCTTCAGGTTACACTCGCACAAACTAGTCAGAAATTCTGCCAAACACGAATCCAACAAAAATGGCCATCCTCTTTCTGTCCCTGCTTTCAGGTTATCATTTTGGAACAGTTGAATCAGAACTGTCCGAGAAAAATTTCGATCGTAATAAAAAATCTTTAAGTTAACCGTGAGCAATTCAGTTTATTACTTTCTTCGTGTGTTCTGTGCGTGCATGGATGTGGTTGGGCGGGCGTCGCCAACTCACCAGTGCGCTTGCTGTTGTTCATCCGTTTTCCATAAAATGCGATGTGCACGCATAAACTCAATCGTTCACGATGCCGGGAAAAGTGAATGCAATCAATAAATGAGTTTAGACGAGCTGACTATGTTTGTTGTTTCAGTGGTTGCAAATGAAGGTTTAACAGATAGGATAATATGAAAATAGGCTTTTCACAGTCAGCATCACAGATTGCTTCAAACTTCATTCTTAAAGATACTGCTTTTAAGAATACAAAAATGGATTTCTAAACATTAACAAGTTGTAAGACTTCTGATTTTCATGCGCTCGTGCTTTTAACCACTGACTGAACTACCCATATTCTTCAGAAATGTGCGGCCCTCAAGTTGTCATCGGTTTGGCCATTTGGCATTTTAGTGTGGCACTCAGCTGTGCACGAGTCCGAGATTCACGTGATTAGACCCCACCCAGTCTGCGCATCTCTCGTTCATGTGTTCATGCACACATACATACGCACACATGCACATCGAGTACTGCGTCCCGGACGCGCTAATTTGCATCCGAGACAGGAACTTGCTGTCGCACTTTTGGATGGACGAGAGCAATGAGGAAGAAGGGGAGGGCCAATGACAACCACTCACTTTCATTATGCTGAGATGTTAGTCATAAATCTCCGGCATTGGATTCACCGATACTCCTGCGGACGCGTTCAGGATAAACTGGTCGCCCGTCTGTAGTTTTGGCTACGACCAGCCGCGCCCGATTTTTTCCGCCCGACCGATGACGTTGTAGGGTAGAAGCACGATCCGAGAAGCTCCGGACGTGCACAGCTGAACTGCTCATTCACGTTCTCTGCCTGCCTTGACAACCAACGCATGCATGGGAGCAGAGTCCGTGGAAGAGTAGACGATGAGCATGCAAACACATCCATGCACGCACAGAACACACGAAGAAAGTAATAAACTGAATTGCTCACGGTTAACTTAAAGATTTTTTATTACGATCGAAATTTTTCTCGGACAGTTCTGATTCAACTGTTCCAAAATGATAACCTGAAAGCAGGGACAGAAAGAGGATGGCCATTTTTGTTGGATTCGTGTTTGGCAGAATTTCTGACTAGTTTGTGCGAGTGTAACCTGAAGCGCGTTATTTTTCTAATTGCATAGATTGATTGAAATCAGACGACAGTAACAGAATTTGTAATTGCAACTTAGATGACTTCCGTCTTAGTTTCTAAGCAAGTGCTCAAAACCAGCTGGTAAGCTTAGAATAACTTGCGAAATTAAGTGACTTTGACTGGAATAAAAATCAGAAGTTACCTGGGTAAAAGACTGTCAGTTGCAGTCAGAAAACGTGGTCTTTGGACGAAGCATCGATTCGAAAAGAAATTTCATGTGTTTATGAAGAGGATATTACAGTCGAAAAAACCGAGAACCCCTTAATTCCAGTAGAATCTTTTGACGAGATTTGCCTTTTATCCTGTTCCATTCTAACCGAAGCAAGTTCTCGTCGAATGACCTTGGATCTATCTTCATTGTTGCTCATCCCGTGTGGCCCGTGTTTATGGCCAGCCGAGTTGCGCGCACAGCAAAGCGGGTTTAGTGGAAATCTAGGATGCATCCGGAATAACATGTCTTGGCGTTATAAACAGGAAAGTGGGATGTGCAAATAATGCATACCGTAAATTAGTCGAACAAGGAAACAATGTTAAACCAGATCAAACGGCCATACAAACGTTTGATTTCAAAGCAGGCGGTCCAATACTGTGGATCAGAGTGAGAATGACAACTGGGATCATTCTGATAAGATAAATGTACGCCAATTTGCGTACCAGCCCTTATAACGCAAGCACAACAGAGAGGTCGTAATTGGGAGAAGTAATAAGGAGTTGGGGGATGAAAATGGGAAACTATTAGGACAACCTGTGCATCTTCACCTGCGTGCAATGGACGATACACTAGCTGGTTTGATCAGCCAATTCCGTAATAAATTGATGTTATTCGTACATTCGTCAACCTAAAGGCAAGTATCAAACCATGAAGTAAATAAGTTAGTAATGCATGATTATCCGGAAAGTAGATGTATTTAATAGGTTTGTGTCTTCAAGAATACTCGGCATTAAAAACATGCTTGGAAATATTACGTGATTTAGTGTGAACTGCGAACCAAGCCAGTCACTGGGTAAATACATGTCCCCGCAACAACTCACCGGAGTGAACCATGGGACCTCTATCTTTTGTTCCAAGCTCAAAATATGCATTCTTCCATGGGGTGGGTTGAAAATTATCTAAATAATTGTCACTTCTAGTGTTCGTTTGGAAAGCGTGTTACCTGTCAAAATGTAAACGAAAAATTAACATATTCCGAAGGGAGCTTAGAGTTTTAGTTTTGATAAATGCTGAGTCCTGTTTCCGCTTGAGTGGATCTCCTCCATAAACATTGTCTCTTAATCGAATTCGCCTACTCGTTTACTCTATGAAATCAGTCTGAATCGCTATTGCTGGACTTATATGTAACACCAAGTGTAAAATCGCAGTGGGGCTTAAACCCGTCAGTTTAAGGATATCGTTTTGTATTCAGTTAACGTAGTTTTTTCCCTTATCAACTTTGGCAAAAAATAGTTCCATTTTGCAATCAGGTTATGTATATGTATATATCACATTCTATCTAGCCAGTGAATATAACGCTGTCCTGTTTT
Source organism: Fasciolopsis buskii (assembly GCA_008360955.1). Lineage (NCBI taxonomy): Eukaryota > Metazoa > Platyhelminthes > Trematoda > Plagiorchiida > Fasciolidae > Fasciolopsis > Fasciolopsis buskii. The sequence goes on along the minus strand of LUCM01008940.1, from coordinate 328,595 downwards.
TCTCTATTGAAAAACCCCCAGCCATTGGGAAAGTCCATCGATAATTCACTGGCGCTTCAGTCCAGTCAGAAAAAACAACTCTCTTCTTTCAAAAAATAGTCAATATTCGAATTTCCCCTTTTCCTTACTCACCTCAAAATGCAAGCATGCTGTGCTCGTAGCTCCTCAAATGCAGTGTCTTGGACCGAAATGCACGCACGATAAAACTATGCAAAATGAACTGAAAAACCCAGCACTTCACACAGAAGGCAGCACGGTTAATTTCCTACAGCGGTAGTCAGGACAGGGTTAAAATTTTACTGATGTTGTCACAGACCTAACGAGGCCTGAACCGCTTTAAAGCACAGAATTTCACCGAATAATATAATTAGCAGATGTCGAACAAGGTGCTGCTGCAAGAGCACGATGCCTGTTGACTGGGTGAGCAAACGGTGATCAGAAGCGTAAGGTGCATTTTTCCACTAAGATATAAAATAATTAAGAGACCTTAAGCGTGTTCCACAAATTTCTTTGGCACTGTTTTATGAGTCTTTAGGCAACAAATGTGTTTGCCTTCAGGGAAACCTCCCAAATTGCATAACTTGTCGTTAGTTTCCTAAGTCACATTGGCCTTCAGAAAAACCCCATTGCGAATAACGCCAAACGTGAATGAATGGTTTGCCAAGTACCAGGAAGGTTAAGTAGTACGGTTTTCGACTTGAACGATTACCATGTACACATCCATGACCGTCGTCATGTCTGATTATAAGCTTCGGAACTGATATCTAGTTGAAAATCTGGCCTACCAAATTTCCGGCAGCATTAGCCCATTTTCTGCTTTGTCTGGCCCCTATGTTGATTGCATTGCACTTAACTGTTTGGGTAGAAAGAAAATTTTCAACTGAGGGTTTTGCTTTTTGTAGCTCTTTTCGTGTTCTCTTAAACGTGGATAGCTAATTTTGCATCCGGTCAATTGAGCTACATCATTCGGCTTTGAAAAAAGCCCTAACGGAAAATGCCTTTTTGCAGATCCGGTATGCTTTAAAAACCCAACTAAAAAGTGCGCTGCAGGTAGAGCATTACCGTGCACAGTTTTACGGAGTTTTTGCCAGTTTTATAAAATACATCAACAGACAGCTTATGCACGCGATTGGTTGGCAGAAATCCAGTTGCTGGAACTGAATGCTCTTCTAAAATTGATTGGTGTAGATCAAAATTGGCAACCATCTGAGGAAATTCTACCTTGTCGGCTGGACGCCAACTTATTACATCTGTGCCAAGCACTTTGGATCAGTCGGGATTACGTGTTGCTCTATTAATATCAAATGTATTTTGATCATTTGGTTTTATAGGCAAAAGAACACCGCAATCATTTATTTCTAATCTGGTGAATGAAACTGGCTGTTCGATCAATATTCAGTTACTGTGAGATTAAAACATGCTATGAGGGTTTACTCCCTGAACAAATAAGTGATAGTTTGACTGGTGATCAAGACCATCTTCCTAGCCAAATGTACCCGGAAGCACGACAAGTTGTGGGTAGTAGGATCCACTCTGAAGTGTGTATCATTGGATAAAATGATCTCCTTCTGATTGCTGACATACCGAGTAGTGTGGCGGGTTTCTTCAAAAATAGTGCACACTTTACAAACATTTCACTCTATGTGTGTCAGTACTTATGCATAGGCTTAGTACTTAAGAGATATGAATTCTAATTCCGTAACCGCCAACATTTTTGCTCTTTCATTTGGAAATTAGGATTTGGGAAATTTTCCGAGTGGCACTATTCCTGAAAATTTATCTGTAAACTACAAGTCTCGAGCGTTATCAAAACCGAATTAGCTCCGTGACTGGATTGCTCAAATATATTGTATAATCACTTTGTCATATATGTCGATGTTGCACCACTTGTAGTGCTGACCGCTATGCCCGATTCGGACAGCTCGTTGAAGAATCAAAATCGAAATAAGAAGAGAAATTTAGGTTTCTTTGCTCCATCACAAGTTTCTTTTAATAACCAGCATATGTCCTGTATGTAAGCCTTTCAGCTAATCAGTGGAATTTTATCTGGATAAAACTACATTTGTTTCATTATTACTAATTTTGTTTGAATTACTAACTTGGCTTATCTGTAGGTCATTGCCCAGATCATAAAGGGACAGCCCGGTTGATATGACAATGATCCAATGAGACAAATTACAATTCCTTCCAAATCTTCGTTGTTGGTCTATTTGGCTCTTCGGCAGGCTTCTTCGGGACATTACGATGATGATCTAACAATGGCAAAATATCCACACAACCATTGTCAGGTGGAACAGACAGCTGGGTATGCACAACAAAATTGATCGGATGAGCTAGTTTTATGCTGTTTGGTTTTATTTTATTCTTTTCCAAACAAAATCCAGAAATATTCCGTCTGGCCTATGCAACGCACAAATTTTTGGTTGTTTTATGACAGTGAAATGGGCGGTAATCGTAAATACCGCTGCCGATATGTTCGCGGTGGCAAATCAATAGTTTTCCCTCGCCCCGTTCAGTTGTCAGTTCATTCCTTATAGTACTCTATACAGGGCTTTCAGAAATTATAGTTGCATATTAGTTGCGCTCGGGTTTCCTAAATAATAAAAGGTTGTTTCAGTGGGAATTTATTATGGTCTTTGGAATGGGAATCCCAATGCACACGTGGGTACATAAATTCATTTTTCTTTCCTACGACTAACACGTACAAAAAGATAAGCAAGCTTCTTGGTTGATTCTGATTATACCTTTGCATGCCTTACGATCATCAGCAAGGTCTTCATGCTGCAAAATCCGGGTACTCTGAAAGTCATCTGAAGGACTAAGCAATCCACATCAGCATTAATAGCGCTTACCGACTTCTTCAGTTGGCCATCAAGGCCAGGTTTCTTGTCCGGACAGTGTGATGCCAGTAGGCTCGTAATTTGTTTCGGTTGATGACATGAAAATCGCTGTAAGACAGGTAGTTGTAACAACAAAAGTAGTCGCTTCGTATTCACACACACTCCGAAGCATAAGACGAAGTCACACAGTGTAATTTTGTGTTATAGAAGAAGCATTCGTGGTCGAGGATTTCTAGTCTGTCTGAATCGCCTACTATTAGCGGCCAGGTTTTGCTTGTATCCTTAGTCATCGAAAGGGAGGAAGCCTGGTTGATGTGCACATTTTTAAGGGGACATGTTCTGCAAAAACCACAACGTTTCACGAGGTTGTAGAAACAATTTCCCTACTCAGTCAAACCGAATTTGCATCTAGTTTCTCTTTTCATCTTTATGTTGAATATCACAATCCAAATGCTTTAATTATCACACCAGTTGCTAGAGTTTGCCGTTGATGTGGATACAGTGCATAGAGTCCTGCATATTTTTGAGGATCGTCTTTGAAATGGGTATCTCCAAGTTGATAACCCTTGCTCCAAGTCGGTCTAAAACCGGGTCTAAAGTTTTCGGAACCTTTCGTATAATAACTTTGTCGGTGAGCTCGAAGTCGGTAAGCTGAGAAGCTTGACCGAGTTGTATTCATCGAAGGTTGCTCAGACCTAAGCGCATTATCCAATCGGTAGAGCAAATAAATATGATTAATGACAGGAATGGCCTTGACGAAAATTTCATTTGAGTGGGAACTTTGGAGACTCTTCGTCAAAAGCGCATGGGTTTATTTACCCCTTCCTGAAAAATGATATACACTGTTATTTCATTAATAAAGGAAGCAAAAGATAAAAAATCCTGATATGATTTTCGGGCATTCCCTACTTAGAAATAAGTTTCCCAGTTGGTGTCCGTCAGTTAAGTCAACTACGATCTGAAAACCAATGAAGCGCACTTTGACGGGCTTACGGAATTTATGTCGGTGTTTTACATTTTGACAAGGCGTAAAATTCTGGTCAGCAGAGACTCTCTATTGCCGAAATTCAACAAACGTGTTTTTAGGCCTGGAACAACAGCAAAGCTGTTTGGTAGAAAGATCACAATAAGCTTATTCACTGTATGAACGAGGCAGGTGTCTCTGCAGGTTGCACTGGTTTTATTGTCATCTTTCTTGGTGTGAGGAACAGAATAAAATCTTTTCAGTCTTTGGGGAAACGTCTATATCCCAAATGAAACGAAATCACGTATATAGTGCACCCAGTAGTGTTGGTAAACAGGACATGAAGACCTCTGGTGGGACTCCAACTTCTTCAGGCTACTTAATGTTTCTTTTTCTGGACGGCGTAGATGATTTCCAATGGGCTGAGAACCTCAAAGTTAATTTCATATTGCACCAATATACCCGGTGACTTTATACAGGCAGATTGGATGGGATGGCGGTTGAACAACTGACTGAATCGTTCACTCCATCTTTGAAGCCTCTCTGTGCATTCCGATAAGAGGTGGCCACTGCTTTCGCGCACCATGGAGTGAGAAGGTCTCACGTCCTTAGAGAGGAGCATATGAATAAGAGTTCTAAAATGCTTCAACAATCATTGCGTTTTTCGTTTTCGTTTACTGAAGGACGAAGCTTAAGCAAATGTGTGCCAGTGTTTGGCTGCTATCGTTGGTATTTCCCATTACACAACCCCAGCATGCCCCATGGTACTGTGTTGAGGACGCCTATCCAAAAGGCACCATGATACAGTAGGTTTCACATTATCCGGTCGTTGCTGAGGAACCACTTCAGTAAATGTCTTTATGGATGCTGGAGATGGGCGTCGATGTTAACCAGTCGACTGAGATCCACAAACTTGGCCAACGAGGTCCCTATGTTGATACTGTTCATCGAGGCCCAACTTTCTTAGTATAACTTGGGTACGTTCATCTGCTGATCCCGTAAAGGTATTTTAATCTCCCTCATTTGAATGGACATGAGTGACTAAATTCTGAGGTCCATTTTAGAAGGCTTCTTAGTTGATCTGCTCAGCACATAAATTTGGGAAATAGACTTCTATAACGACCACGTTGAAAGGAGTGCACCTGGGCCGCACCTTGTTGATTCTTAGTGGACTTGGCTTCTAAGATCTCAGGACTCTGTACATTCGACTGTTTATTGCGACTGTTACACCCTGAAGCCAGGAATCGTCTACTGGCCAAAAGCGATGGATGCAATGGGTCCCGTCTATTTGTGGGAATTAATTTGTAGGCTGTCAGAGACAGAGAGGTTTGCTTCGAATAGACAAGCTTGCCCAGTTATTTAGTCGTAGAATGCTGGCTTCTTAATGCACTGGCTGCATGTATCTAATGTAATTCTCAAAGTATGGATCCATAACATTGTGTGCACGTTTAGGTTTGAATTTCGTGTTAGAGTCACTCTCGGCATTGTGTGGGCACAAAGTATATCACTTCTCGGAGAAGCCGTGGCACAGCCACAGCGAACTGTATAGATTAAATCAATGAAAACGTTTCGAACTAGTGTACACAATGACGTCCCCAATGTCACTCGGTTCTGTTTAAGTTTACACAACTAGCCCAAGCACATCCAAATCCTACTTGTTGGGAAACAGTAAATTAAGACCTTAGACGATATATCGGATGGTTCAAATCCCTTTTGGATGTTGGTTCACCAATTTGAGACCCCCAGTTCAGTCCGGGTAGTCTTGATGCAAACTTTCCGATGGCTCTCTATAAGCTCATTTGTCATTCGAGGAGATTGACTACAACCCTGGAAACTCAACAGATATCCATCTTAGCTTTTGAATCCAACAGACCTCGTCCACCCGCACAGAATTTTTGCCTCCGTTTGTTCGGCGTCACCTCATGATGCTTTACAGGCCTTGACTGCTTTCAGTCTGGTTCGGTCCGTTTTCGGTTTATATACTGCGTTCTGGCCACTGACGTATACCTTATCCTTGCGGATCCGCAGTCGGGAGTTGGGAGAGTAATCCAAATCGAAGGGATGGAAAACACCCAGAGGGACAATACAGTCTATCAACTCCGAAGTGGAACTCCTCCGAGGTAAGCATATTTCTGAATTCATTATCGTGCTTGAATACTTGGGGCGATTGAAATAAAAAGGTAAGAGTGGCAGTTACTCTCACGCATAGAAAGAAGGGAAATAAAAACCCTCTAAAAAGAAACTCGATCATGTGAGACAGTAGAAAGTATTTGGCACAGCTCTACCAAGACGACACATTATTCCACACCCCGGACGTACGAAATCTGTTGAATTCCGTCTTTCATTGTGAACAGTAAAATGGTTGTGGTGGGTTATACGTTGCCGTGAATGAAAAAAGAGTTGTCATTTACGAGGTACAAGGAGGCATTCTCACACTCTCCTTTGTTAGACAGGCGGCGATTGGGGGTTATCTGATTAACTGCCCGTATTACGAATACTTGCGCTTAAGGACACTGCATAGATCAACTGTACCCGACTGTGGCTATGATGCATGTCCTCGAGATCTTTTGGATTAGCCGCAAGCAGTAGGTCCGTTAATGGTCCACTCGTCTTCTACTCTTGCAATGGATTACGAGTTACATGAGGTTCACTAGAACATTTGTCACATACAGTAGCTGATGTTTTGTAAACATATGAAAAGTTCAAAATTTTAATTTAAACAACTTTCAATGGGAATGTTATATCCTAGTAAGGTCACAATCTCAGAAACAAAAGTAGACTACTTGTCGGGACTTAGCTAAGATTGACGACTTTTGAGCGACGTTACAAACAGACTTGTCACTTGTCAATTTTTCCTAAACAATCACCGTGCAAACAACAAAAAGTACCTGCTTTTTGGGTCGACATGCGAATTTCATTGCTTCGTTATGCCAGTAGTACAAAACGAGTGGCATTATTTTTGTCCCCTTTGCAATGAATTGTACATTTTGTAACCTTTAGTCAAATGCAAATGGAATGGTAGATATAACCCGGGATGTTCTTCACCTGTTTGGTTTTGTGTTGCGTTTTAGACTTTCGGTAACGGCAAAAAATGTGTTGAATTTCGGTTAATTCGGTCTGTCGACTAATGAATCGAGCTCGTCTGACTGTAAGGTAACAGCATAATCAGACAATGAAATTCCTACTCTTATGCTCAAGGATCGCATACAATGAATTATTAGCATAAACCGTATCAACCGTTACGATATCCTCAAAGGACTCAAGTTTACTCCGTTGATAGTCATCCTTTTATTTCAGTTTTCGTTCTTGGTTTTGTGCAATATGATTCAGATGGAAGATTTTCCTCAAAATTTAAATAACACTTCACTTGAGTCACTTAATTTATTGACACGATTTCGCCGAGATATTTACGCAATTTATTCGGGCCTTGCTGTCTCACAGCTACAAAGCAATTTCGTGTCTTCAAGAGCTTTTTAATTTTCTATTTAGATCTCTCGCAGTGTAACCTTATCCCAACTCAAACAAGTAATTAATCGTGGTTACATGCGGCTTCTAAAGAGATTCGAAAAGAAACAGGAAACTCTAGGAGGGAACAGTAACTCCAGCAGATTGCTTACTCAAAGAAGGGGTGCCAGCTAAGGCGAGATCCTGGCCTGAACCTGTGGATGATTCCATTTGGGATAAACAGAAACTCCGGTAGAACAAGCAAAAATGTAGAATAGTGTTTGACCACTTCTCTCCCCATACCTGTGATATGCCCAAATTCACTGTAATTAAAGAATCCCATTGCGTGACAAAGTTAATTCGGTTGAGGAGTTTGTGTCCGACTGAGTCTGGATCTGCTTTGTTTTGTGTGTTTATGATTGCTTATGTTGATCGCTCTGTCGACCGTGTCCCGTCGCATCCCCGCCACTCAGTGATGTAATTAGACCTGGCTGCGGAAGATTTCTGGGGGGAATGTTCGCCACCCATGTGAACTTCGGTTTGTGTGCATCTTTGTGTAGGTGGCTGAGCACACTTGAGCACCGTTTGTACGGTCTGTTCTAAGCAGCCAAATTTGACACTGATTTCAGCTAACTTCACTAACTGAAAATTCAAGTTTATCATTTAAACCGCAGCCGAAATTGTTCGGATACGTCTTTAGTTGCGCAGACCTACCACGGCAATAAACTATTTCTCGGTCCAGGAACGCAGTTAAAAAGTCTTATTTTTTCGTATTATGACCACTACTAAAAACGCCATCATTACTTTGACTGCTAACATCGATGCAGCTAGCACTGCTATCAGTTTTTACTAATATAGGTACTAAGAAAAGAATACAGTTTCAGTCTCCGCTTTTCACTGTCCTTTCCTCTCTGTATCGCCCTCGTCAGATCCTGAATTTAACGAATGCTTCTGATCAAATAATTACATTAAACGTTTGAAAAATCCCACAGAACACATTGAGAACAACACAACGTGACGAACAAGCTCGTTTTCAGTTATTCGTAATCATGCCAATACATAACACTAAATATGGTCTGGAGATGGTTCAAGGGAAATTGTCCGGTTGCAGTCACATCTGTTCACAACTCCAAGAATGTGTCTGTGTGTATGTGTAATTGATCAGTTGTCACACGATCAGGTTGTAGACCACTTGTCGAATAACGACAAGTGGGCCAGGGAAGTTTAAGAGTCTGGACAAATTGTTTCTGAGCGCATAGAGGGGGGTTACACAAACGGATAGATACGGCTTCGGCTGTGTTCAAGATGTGACACTTGACAGTTGTTGATTGTCCGCTCCTAACTTTGTAGATGGTGCGAAAAGCACTTGTCACGTCCACTGAGTGGTTTGACTCGACAAGGTGTGAACACACCGCGCTAGCGATTGTCTTAATTGTTCCTGTGCTCAACCAAGCCGGGTGGTGTTCACGAACGCGATCGGACAAACACCTGGTAGGGCGGCCAATATACCTGGTCCCACAGGAGCAAGTGAATGAGTACACGCAGAATGAGGCTGCAGAATCTGGCAGTCTGTCCTTTAGTTGGAAACACATGATCGGTTTGGATGCGAGTACAGTTTTTAACTGTGCAGCAAAGAATGTTCTACTGATTGAACTTGACAGTCTCCGTTGGATAATTTCGGCTTCCATGTCACCTTTGAAAGGCAAACGAACGTATACGGGTTTCTTCATTGGTCCTATTACTTTTAGTCTTGCTTCGTGTTTTTCCATAGTTTTGATCAATTATACATACTGAACTGATGGGACTGCAAACCGACAATTACCCTTGAACCATCTCCAGACCATATTTAATGTTATGTATTGGCATGAATACGAATAACTGAAAACGAGCTTGTTCGCCACGTTGTGTCGTTCTCAATTATAGAAAAATCCACTCGATGGAACTGATGACAATGAGTAACGTTGAAGGGACTAATTCATCGGATAATATTAGATTGGCTCATTAGTGAGAAACCATGGAAAATATTTGGGCATTAGAAGTTATTGGTAGTACAGTGCGCTTATCCACGGAGTTCCAGCGGAGGCTCGAGTTACTTCCAAACTAAGCGTTTGAGCCAAACAACTAGACACCAGGTTACCCGAATTTAGGCGCAAACCTTTGCCTTATATAAAATCTATATGGAGCAACAAATTTTATCCACTTGCGGCTAATGGTAACAACGGGGAACTGTAGAGCAATTTACTTTTGTTGTTTAAAACCATTCAGATAATCGAAAAGAATAGCGGACAGTGACGGTTATGATTTTAATAACAGAAGGTCGTTGGCAGTTGCTGTAATTTGCCAATGTTTGCGCTGTTGCCGGTAACCGTCTAGGTCAATAAATTATAACATCCACAATAGGAATAACATGTGGCACGTCGAGTTTTCAATACACTAACTAGGTCGGATATTTACAAACTTATTAGCAATCAGACTACTTCAAGGAAGAAGTTTGCCAAATGGATCAGACATCGGATTTTCAATCACCGTCGTTATGAGCACAAAATAACTCCTAAATCATCGTCGTTCCTCTTTCTGAGTAATTCCGTTCGATATGTGAAAGCCTTCCTGACTGATTCATACAGTTTCCGAAAACAACGGATTAACGAATAACTGACTGGTACAAAACTCATAAGTCATCCATCTAGATCGAATTTAACATGTCACACAAAAACAGACCGGTTTGTGCCGTGCTAGCGAAGCTCGGAAATAGCAAGGAATCTTCCAGAAACCCGTCATCTGAAACCGAATTAGTCTGACCACCAATCGTCCATTGCACTCTGGAGCAAACACTTAAGAGCAGACTTCTGCAGAGAAAGCTTTCATCAGGAGTGAAATGCAAACACGCTGGAGAGTGGGGCCAGGGATTAGTTGCTGCAGACTGCATCCAACTTTTGAAAGCCAAGTAAATGAAAGTACTCGGGCCCGAAATTAGGAGATGAGGACCTCCTGCAGTTTATTAGTCACCTTGTCAAACCAACCGGAAAGGCAGGAAGTTAGTTGTAGACCAAAACCAGCTACTACGGATCTTTTTGATCGCAGCTCTTTATGCAGCGAAACAGCTTAAAAGGATCGTAAATAGTCACCAACAAAGGTAAGCTGCAAATTGTCGTGGATTACTGACACCTTCACCTCGGAACCCGTATAACAAGCAGCAGGTTTTGTCTGGCCAGCCTGTGGCCTCTGTACCTATAAAACCCCTTCGTATACCGTTTCCAATTAAAACGTTTTACCAAGTCTTGTCGCACCAAATTGTCCCAGTCAACGAAACGCATCAGGTTAATGATCTCGTTTAATCTGTGTGAACTTTTGCAGGCTTCCGAGAAATCAGTTATACTCCCATATGCACTCTTACAGTCCCAGTTAAAGGTAAACCGTTAATTTCTGCGACAGCTCAGCTCCATCCAAAATGCTTTGGATTCAAACATAGTCTGTCTTTCAAATTTGACCTTGGCTGTCCTTTGGAATTCCACCTTTCATCGGTTTTTTCAGATTCGTATCATTGTCTTTTATCCTTAATACTTTCAAGACCATCATTGTGGACATTTGCGGAGATATGGAACCCTTCTGTTCCGTCATGGGACTCCTACACGTGCCGATCTGTAAGCACACAGTTCAAGTCAGTTTTGAGTACACTTATCAGCATAGTTAATACATCTTTGATGATATGATGATTAGCAAGCCAGTGATATTAACAGGCGAAGCACGTTTTAAGGATGAAAAATCAGTGAAATTGAGACAATATCACAACAATAATCAAAAAACAACGAAATCATTTTGCTAAATCAATTGTGTTTACACAAGGATATTCTCAAAATGCGGCTGCTTTGATGGTCCTGGTTCTGATCGAGATGATCGCCTAACGGGCCTTCGATATCGATACGGCGAACAGATGTTGCAAACTGTTGTACTAACACTCGATGGAGTAATTTTTCGGCTCGCCAAAATTAGGCTGCATGTCATGTTTTGAAACCCTTGCATTCGATGCCTAGCACCTAATAAGTCTACGCCTTTGCTAAACACATTTTCTGATCGTTCTTTTTTGTGACTAAGTAGATAGAGAACCACGTAACCATTTTTGTTGATCACTTCGACATGCATGTAGCTACCGTCCTAGCCACAACTAATTCGGGAAATTCAATAGTTTTCCGACATAACTACATGCCAATCAAGAATAGCTTTTTGATGTTCGAGGACGTGGATGTCAGCGTACCCTTAATCAATAGATTCAAAAAACGATGCCAAACGGTATGCAACAATCCTGTTCAGTAAAATGTTACTAAGTTCATCACAAACCATTATTCCAAAAAATTGTATAACTGAAAACTTGGCAAAGCTAAGTTAACTTCTGGACACAACTGAATTTCAATTGTTTTCGAACTCGGATCAGTCTAATTTCGGAGGCCCTTTTACTGATTGTCACTTTATGAGAATTGAGTTCACTGTCTGATAAGAAACAATTTCCATCAGAGTTTCAAAACGAAAGTCACTTACTCAAGTCTTTTCAAAGCTGGTCTCGTTTTCGCTTTCGTTGCGTTCCATGACCACAGTCATCTTGACGAAATTTACCCACTTTGTCATATCACCAGATAAATAAAAATAAAACCTAAGAAGAAAAATATTTAAATTTTGCGGTTGCTGTCATTTATTAAATATATGCACCAAGTTCCTTCCTCTCGAGTTGTCCTCATTTTTGTAGTCGATTTAACACTGTAGTCTTATTTGAATAATGAGGATTGGGCAAGGACTATAAGTTCAGATGTGCACTTAACATCTCTGAACAAACCTCGTGATTCAGTTGAGTTTCTTGTTTCATGTTACTGACTGCCTTATTTTTTTGTCTAATTACTTTTTTATCCTTTTTAAACTGACTTCGTTCACGCGGGTAGACATTTCTTGCCTTCATTTAAACGTCTACGGAAGAGGGGGTGAACGGACATGCTAAAGAGAAACGAAGTAAACGAGCCTGTTGGACTGACAAAAAAAAACGCCTCATTAGGTTGGATGCAGACATTGTCCAAATGATGATAACTCTAGTTGCTCATTTGCTATTTTATACAGTTAAGGTTTTGCAACTTTAGCCCACTAGTTGTACAACTCACCGCTCTATTTTTTTCTGACGTGTTCTGGCTTGTCCGATACTATCCACGAAATGCATTGCAAAATAATTTACCGCATCTACGGACACAGCTGTGAACACGATCGCAAACGGACATTTCAGTATTTGTGAAGGTCTCGCTTTCGAAATACTACTGTACCGCGAACAACAAAATCCCTACGGCCTCATTGCCATTTGCTACATGGTCCAAAACTCGAACTCGTACTCCCTATCCCCGTTGATTTACATGATTTTCTTGTCGCAAACCATTCACTCATTCTCTTTTTGATCCGTAAAATATGTCGCCCGGATTGGAAAATTCTTCTCCCAATTAGAATTCAATTGGACTTTCAGTTCCGTACCCTCCACGGTGTTGTGGTTTCGAGTCCACGAACGTGATTTACAATTCGGAAGTTAGTCTCTCGAGTGTAGATGGCAAATAAAAATTTCGGTTAATTTGAATGCCTATGAATAGTCATAGTAAGAAAATTTTGTGCTAAAACTTGATGAATAAGGAATATACATTTGTAACCTGTGATTTTCGTGCTTGCTCCTCTACTGTAAGGCATGAAAGTAGTAAGTTGCAAAGTAACGATTCTCCAGGGAAGAACGGTGCTTTTCTGGCTCATCTTTACTAATAGTGAAGTCGCATGTCACGGCGAATATCATGAATACCGCAGGACAAAATCATCCGACCGAAAAGGAGTGAAACAGCATGTGATTTTTGTGGGATGACCACCGATTGTTAAAAAGACAGAATCAAGGCTAGAAATGTTAGCGTAGTGCTGCAAAACAATGAAAAATTCCAACCTTTTGCAGTATGACCGGTAATGGTCGCTTTGGGCCAGTAAAACCAGAGCATAGATACCCGTTCTTTATAAAGCAGTTTTGTATGTTCAGAAACTTTTCGATATGAGGAGCGTAGCTGTGCTTTTCAAACACGTCTTGCAATGGTAGCAAAAACAGTGGTGAAATGAGAGACATTTTAATGTAAAGATTACAAGACCATAATTATCAAGCATATGAGCGATTGAATCGCAACAAATTATTTCATTTTCCATTATCCCTCATTAGGTCCTCCTTCATTGTTCGCTTCACTGCACTCAGCAAAAGGTGATAGGGGAAAATTTTTATCGGGAAATTTGCAACGTAGGACGGACGCCACCTAGCCCAGTTTGATTTGGGCTTGAAGGTCGGTTGTTTGCAGCGGTTCACTTGAACAAGCAAGAATTTTGCAATCACGCTAAAGCCTAGAGAGAGAGAGAGAGAAAAGGAGAGGCCAGAATGAGGGGGGGGGGAATCAGTCCTAAATTAAACTGATATCGGAAACGATCTGAGGTTTTGCCGGTGTCAAACAACATGTGGAGACCGGAATAACGCTTTAGCAAATTCACAGCAGCTATTTATTCAATTACCGCAAATGTGACGACGTACCAATTTGATTAACAAAATACTGATCAGTGTTATAAAAAGGTATATCACTTATTGATAGAAATAATGGCTAACTATGATATGCTAATAATAGCTTCTGTGTCATACATGAACTTTAAACTAATTCGTTTTTCTGATGAACCCATAAAAAGAATAAGCGAAGGGAGAAAGAAACACTTAATGATTTGGTGATACGCGGTTGTAGAAACAATTAACTGTTTCGATAGTTTTGTGAAAGCAGTTAGGCATCCGGAACTGGAACTTGCCTATTCCGCCCATCGCACGGTTTATGACATCGTACGACATGGCTAGTTGCTGCATTCAGTGGCGTCGTTGTTGTTTTCAAACTCTCAGCTATAAATATTCTCTCATCTTAAACTTCTTTTAGTTGGCACTTACATATGCTTCCATTCGTTATATCCTAGGTCTTATGATTCTCTAAAATCTGAATAAAAACCGCTCCTAGTTCACGTAAATCTGACGATTGCAATGAATGCAAACAGCATGAAGTTGAATTTCCGCCAGAGAAATCACTCTACACTGAATTATGGGTTCACGTTAGTCAATGAATTGAGCACACACAAGAATAACGGGAAACTCACCCAATCAATGGCCCAACTAAATAAAGTTTGACCGAATGAAACGGTAGGATCCATCCCACACAACTAATCGCATCTTGTCAATTGTCGGACACGAGGTCTGGCTGAACTGGTATTGTGACCTTTCTTGTAAATGAATTTTGCACATCATCATCCAGCATGGAAATTTTCTGGCCACTATGGTCGTGTTGCATATCCGTTTTTTTTATCCTTTGATGCGTAGCACATACGTCGTACTGAATATATCCTATATGACTGTCATGGCTAGTCTATGGATCACAATTATACGACCTTTATGCGAACAGCTTTTCAAACAGAAACAGCACAGTTCCTACCTATTCTCTTCATTTAGACTGAGTAGACTGCAAGAACAGCGTAATTTTATCAGTTCTTTCCTATCGAATATTTTGTAGCAAAAAGTTTTAGTCACCAACAAAACCCTCTGGAAGCTATGCGATGATATTTGGTCAGCCTAAATTTGCTTCATTAACTCCTCAAAATAACTGGGAAATCCTAGTTAGGGGCGACGAAATTGCTCGAGTCGTTGACAGACACAGATGTCAGTCAAATTGGCGTCTGCGATTGCGTTCTAGATAGGCAGAAAATATACGGTGCACTGCTCATTCGCTACTGGTTTTGGTGAAGGAGGAGACAATTGCCGTACTCGATAGTGAATTCCTAATTGAGTCCGGGATGTTCCACTGAAAAACGTCCTCACAAACATCTTTCAACTGTGTCTATTTAAAATCCGCTTGAGTTGAAATTTAGGATAGACAAACTAATTGCGCATATAATGCCAAGGTTTCAACCGGGTTTCATTTTGGACCTTTGCGATAGTTAGAACTAGAAATAGAAAAAAGACCTTGAGTTTTATTGGTTCACTGCAGTTAAAAAGCAAAGCACTGCACCAGGAAAAATGCAAGGCCACACTTTGAGCATATGGAGTTAACCGGAAATAAAGAGATTTTGATAGTGTTACAAACGGGTCAAATAAGAACGAATGGTCCTGTGACAACTCCGAGCTCTCGTTTAACCATGTGCATCAAATTCACCGAAATTATGGATTAGACTACCCGCTCATGGTTAAAAATGCCCAAGCCTTATTAAAACAATCTGAACAAATTATTCCATTCTAAACCAGAATAGTATTCGTTACAATGTGAATGTCAGAATCATAGTAACTGATGCAATCGATGCAGGAAATGAAACGTCTCGGAAATATAAGTGCCATCTGAGATTCGACTTGATCTCCAAATTGCTGTCGAACGAAACTTTTCGGTGTTTTTTCTTGTCTAAAACCACTAATCTTATGCGAATTTGTTTTGATTTTCTCTTTTACTTTATGTAACCGTTCAGTATAAAGCGAAATTGATGAGAAATAATTGCAAAACAATGAACTGAAGAAGCCCAAACTACAGTTTTGAGCCGTATCTCCAACAGTCCTTAAGCATCTCTTGGGCACTAACCCCGGGGGAAATTAAAAAAAACCAAATAAGAAAAGTTGATCGCGTAGTACAGAATCACGCATGCCTGTACGCGTGATGAATCCAAATTCCTTTTGAGTTGACTATCTACGGCAGATCTATGCTAGGGAAAAAGCTCAATTTTTAAAGATGTCCTCGTACCCCTAGCACAGTTACCCCAGATCTATCTTCTTTCAGCCAAGACTCTTTGATGAACAGGGAACAGTTGAATTATTCACACGAATTCAAGTCTAAGTAGGATTTCGTGAGAAACTACACAAATAAGGAAAGTTTCAAAGAACAAGGCCCAAAGAAACTCATTAATTCGGACCTCAGTTAAAACGTACAGAAGACAAATTTTACATTCCCAGATTGCAAAATTCAGTTTGAAGCAGATAAATCTGCTCTGCTGGATTTAAGCCAAAATTTGTCTGGCTTCCGAATAGTCCCTATCGAATTTTGTTTGATTACTGTTCGGCTATCAGCCATGTGTACACAACGTAACAGCAAATCCCTGGCGTGATCCAGCACGCAGTCTGATCTTCATGAAGAATTTAGCGTGTTCCAACTTCGGATCGCCTTTATTCCTTTTTTTCTAAAATGGCGAACGTAATGGAATTAAAACTCCAGTTGAGTACATAGTCGAGTCAAGTTAAATAACATCAAAGATGGCTTTGTGCATCCAGGAGGAAGAACAATAAGCGCAGTCATCACTGAGGAGCAAATGTGATCGTGGTATTCCAAGGGGAAGACCATTTGTAACATTTCTGTCCTCCTAAGTGCACCTTCGTTGATGCTTGCTGTGGAACTTTCCATTTCATTGACTCAGTACATCTTGCTTAGGGTTTCTGGAATAAATTGTTACAGAATCCAAGCTAACCCAGTGATGTGTAGAACGCTTGATTATAAGTCATGGCGCTTCTCAAAAGCAGCTGGCCAAATTTATGATATCTCGATGCGGCTGCTCCGGTGAATCATCCCCTCCTTGAATAAGGGCGAACCAAATGCGCTCCAATCTTCCCGATGAATCGATCTAATTCAATTTTCCCCCCAAAGTAGGTCTATTCGCGCATATCACCGATAGTGCTTCCACTGTCCAATACCCTGCTGTTTTCTACCTAACCCCAACACTACCATGTAAATTGAAATTTATTTCTTAGCTGATTTTTTAAATCATCCTCAACAGATTATTTTCGTTTCATTATGGCAATCCAGGGCGGTGATCAGGCGTTGAATATCGTCACGTTTGGGCGTGAATAATGTGGATCTCAATCCCATCACGCCCGGTCGCTTCCCAGTTTAGCAGCCTACGAATGACCATGAAGCCGCTACCGGAAAAACTGCGCACGTTATGATACAATTAACGAATGAAGTGAGAATAAATTTTGTATTTGAGTTGACTGATCAATGTAACAATGATGAATTAAACTCCTAACCGGTTTTGTACGGTGCACACTCAAACAAACTTGGGTGTATCTCTCCACCACTTGCCGCTCACTCTGCTGCTGTCTGGTGGGCATTTCCTGTCAGATAAGAACACCGTCTATCAACTGCCGGTCTCTGAGTGGGATTCATTAGGACTCCGCCGTTTCAGTCCGAAATCTTGTGCTATCATCCCAGTGAGATCAGCTTCATCCCATTTTGGGGTCTACTGAGGTTGTACAAATCACCGGGAAACCTATTATCCATTCACAAATCGCAAGTAGATTCGCTTGTTCGCATGCACACTCACTCATCCACTGAGTTATTCATTCGAACTGACGCGGTTTCATTCAGTTGCCAGAAATTGCGTGCACTACAAGTTGCGGAGCTGGATGAAATCGAACTTGTCTTTTTGCCAACTTGGATCCCATCGTTAACTGACCTGATTTACTTGTGCACATCTGCGTGTGTGCATGCTCCTCCGAGAGTATACGTTACTCACCACATTTTTATCCTACCATCTCCCTATCTACCCGTCCATCTATCCAACCACTCGTGTAATCCCCTTTGTTCATCCGTCTATTGTGCTAAGTGACTAGGTCTCGTCATGCCGTGCATCAACAGTGCAGCGGTTGGACTTGATGACATCTTCATTTTGTTCTCGATAGTTCAGTTCCACGTGTTTTACACATCCCAATTCACGATTCTGTCGAAAACAGAGTATGTCGTGGTTTGACCGGTGAGAGGGGAGCGGTCGCTACTGAGGACACCATTCGATTTTACTTAGGTAAATGCGTGTGCTCAATTTCCCAGGCAATGTTCACTCAGGCATACTTGACCTGAACGCATGAGTCACGTTCTCGACCTCAGCCAAAGTAAACAGAACTATCCGTCTCTGAATGCTTGTTTATCCCTCGCTCACGGTCCCAATTCCCGGCCTCAGATTCCCATTCTACAGTCATCAATGTTTCACCTCACCCTCCTAAATAGCATTTCCGCTTGGCAGCTGTCCAGGAGCAGCTGATTCATCCAGGTCGATTGCTTCACAGCGCTCAGGAAACCAGACTCTAAGCGACTGGTAACGCTCTGCTTCCACAGTTCTCTCAAGTACTTTTACATACCCCCTCGTCTCCGACTTCAAACCACCCTTTCGACGTTACTTCTGCGGACACTGCAGTGAGTCGCATGCAGCACGTGTGTGCCCAAAGGGGAAATAGCTACGTCTTACGTACATCTGCTCAAAGCAGCAATCGACACGTGGCATTTGTCTTGATCGATCACATTTCCCAGTCCAGTATTCTATACTCGGTCTTGTGTGAACCGTTTCCTTATTATCATATGGTTTGCGGGCACAAATCCATATTTGTCTTGCGCGTATCCGACATACGCGATACCTGACGTGTGATTGTTCTTGGAATGAAAAAAACAACCGAGTGAAGCACACACAGTGTGGCCAGAAAACAGTCTACTTAACAGATGATTATCGATGAGCTTTCTCGGGCTGAGCCTCCGATGCCGTTGATCAGGCCCACTCTAACTTACAGTCACAAGGACAGTTTGTACTTTTACAAACAGGAATCCAAAATAAGACGAAATATACGGCCATCTTTATCGGGACACCATAATTCTCTGATTTTCTATGCACCAGGGTTGCTTTCTAAGCAAATGTTGTTTGGGATGCTAGATCACGCAGACCGATAAAGATTTCACAGTGGTATTTCATTTGCAACCATGAAGGACGTGCATATTTGGGGAATTAACTAAGAACACAACGTTCATTAGTGGGAACTTTCTTTTGTTTGCATGTATGAAAAAAATACATTACAAATAGAAACTAAGGATCAAAGGTCATCGTTCTGAAATTTGTCGTAAACTGTCTGAAAAAAATACTTTCCGCGAACCATCATTAGGATTCATGGATAGAATCATCATCCTTCCATACTCCTCCTGATTCGTGGGATAATAGTGCCATATGAACAAAGTAGTGCACAGGTATGGGGACGCCTGAGCAGAACAGCTCCAGATACTCATACCTGATGAACAGCAGTAACGATGAAACAGGCTGTTTGCCTTCGGAAATTTTCATTCTTTTATCTGTGGATGATTTTAGTTACAATGAAGTAATGACTCCTCTGATAATAACAATAATAATGGCATATACGATTTTCAGCAACGAAACGACTAGTCTCGTGATTGCCGAATCGAGACGTGACTGGTAGTGAAAAAAGGGACCCGATAACATTTAAGTCTAAATGCAGCAGAACAGGTTCAGTGTAGCTTGTTTCTAGGTGAGAAATAAACCACCTGGGAGAAACTCCTTAATAGATGTTCAAAAATCAAACACGCCAAAAAGGGAGATCGGTGAATGTTAAACCTGGCAACTGGGATGTGGTAAAAGAAGTGTGGTATTTCAGTGCCTAATTTGTCTCGAAAATTGTAATTTATTGCATGCGCAGTCACTTTTACGGCTTACAGTTGGGAAATTCAGCAAATGATGGTTGAACTGGGACCTACCGCCGTTCGTACCATTTGCATTTGCATCGCTGCTACCTTTGGATTTCTACTAGTGGGAAGCCAGCTTACAGCAACCGGTGATTATCCCAAGAGAAAATGTTAGACTAAACCGGGTAGGAGCACCTAAGAAGAAATAGGGTTCGTTAGTCAAGCCACCTAAAATTTCGTTTAGGAAATGAGTTTTAATTAAAATGTGAGCCAAATATGGTACCGACGAATAAGCACAAATGCTCTCGCTTGAGTGAACTGGATTAGAACTGACGGAACCGAACGATATGGAGGTAGATTATAATACGAGTGATGGGTGATGTCAATGACTGTCGTGATGGCAATCATTTCCTCGGCTGCCATGTGACGATAGGTATTAGTTTTCCCAAATCATTCGTTATACAGCTTCAACATCTAAATTTGCATTGAAAGTCACGGAAACGGTGTTCATCTGTCTCGTCTTTATTGGGAATCATTAGCAAAGCATGCCCATCGCATCGAAAATGAAACGCGTACCCGGAACGAACGATTATGAATCGAACACCTTTTACATTGGACTGCCCAGGCCGATTCCCAACGGTCCATCGAACATTCACGATGTGTGATGCAATCCCATATCCGTCATTGAATTTTGCAAGCCACAGACCATTAAATGTTCCAGGTGAGAGACTCGCAGGTGACTATGAACCCCTGGGAATTAGCCTGGTTAGGTCAATGGCTAAGACCTTCGACTCACAGTTGTTCATACTGGGTTGGCCTCCTATTTTTCGTAAGGTGGATAGGCACTGCTAATGATTCTTAACAAGGGCGGAACAGTTGTAAGGTGGTTTCATGATTTTCAATGGCACATTAGATGTTGATAGTACATGATGCGTCATTTGGAACTTCACACCAAATCTTCTACTGCTGTAAAGATATTGAACTGATGGTGATCTGAATGAGAATGGTGATATGACAATTAACTCTGGGTTATTTGTCTCTGAATCTTTCTTTGTCCGGTTCGAAAAGCTAACAAAGCAGGTAAAAAGTTCACTGGACGTAATACACCGCTACGAGAGAGTTTATTTTCCACGTAACTGTCTCCGTGTGAGTATCCCATTGATGAACACCACAATTTCAGCCTTATTCCGAATGTTGGAAGACCATTACAAATCGGCGCACATTGTGGTGCCTGAGTGTTTCATGAGCAAAGTTAGGAAACATTTAAATGCTAATTGATCATTAATTTTTTGGAGATCAAACAGAGACCGAACATTCCCAACATCCGTGTGTTCTGAGACCATAAGATCCACAAGCATCACACTTATTCCTGAAAAAGAAACATTTATGCTCACTGAATATGGTTTGGTAGAGAATCAATTACTCGACTTCCTTAATAACCATGGTCGGCAAACTAGCCATAAAATCACTGTCAAGTATTTTGGAGAATTGAAGGGCAGTGCTACACTTTGAGGAACTAATGACTAATGGTTTGCGAAATTCAAAGGCACTTTGCCAAATCTGATAATCCGTTTCCTTGAAAAATTGTTTTTTTAGTTGAAGGAGCGAAAATGGCGGCAACAGGCTAACTGAATCACGGATTCAAGTTAGAATTGAAATTTCGATAATAGGGCAAAGAATGGATCAAAAAGAAAACCACGATAAATCGATTCCATAGAGTTATTTAAAAATGTAACCATAAATGGTTAAGCCACAGCGATCACTTGTAGGGGATAATACCTATTTGATTTGAATGCAAATTATCGATTGGCGTTGGGAATAGTCGCAAAAAAAATCTCGGTGACCCACAACCGACTGTTTCGTTAGTTCAAATCCTCATTTAATAGAAATTGGGATGAATGTGTGGACCTGTAAGACAGCTACAGGCCTAAATTAACTGAGGATACACGGACTGCATGAATTGTATCTATAATTGATGCTAGCGTCTGTGATCGTTTTCCATATTTCAAAATAGTGTCTGGGGAACATACTGATTTTGCACGAGGTTTGACTGTTCCGCGAAACTCCACGAATTTTCCCGAGGAAATATAACTTCATCTCGGGGGTGTCCAGCTTCGTGACGCTGGTAAATACTCTCTTTGTAAATGAATAATTGCGGAATTCAAGATATTGTGCATGAATTGCTGCGTATATTTCATCGTCTAGAAAATATTCTATACACTGCAAGGTGAAGGAAACACGAAATCAATTTATTTGTATCGTTGTTCAATGAAAGTGGCTCAAGCAGCAAAAGGCAGTCATAACTAACGAACCCATTCACCGAATGAGTAGTCCATAGACTTGTTGAGGTACCCGACTGTTTTACCTTTTGTTAATTGTACACAGTTCATGAGCTTGGGTGTCTAAAGGGCGATTCATCAAAATATGGGCTGGTAACATCCATTAACAGTGTGCACTACTGTGTTCGCAGCAGCACCGTTCGTTAGGCGGCATGTTCCTGAATCGATTGAACCCACACAAACACAAGCGATCGAAGCAGCCGATTTACGATCCAGAAGATTGGGACGCTTTAGATTTTTCGCCGTTCCTAAAAATTTCAGACTGAAGCTTTTCCTTAAACTGGCTATGCTCGTGACCAGTGACATGGTGTTCTAACCTACGAAAGTAAAGAGTGGGTTGGCGAAAAGAAAGTCGTTGAGTTTCGCCATCAGTGGCCTAATAGCTTTGCGATATTCCATCAAAAATCCAACGGTCTCTATTTCTGTGGGTTCCTAACGTCGTTTACAGAAAGAGGTTAGCTAGTACGACTATCCTGTTTCAGTAGTCAAGTTGAAGGCTGTTTGTTTTCCGAAACCATCTGCATCGAGCTTTCATGGATTTCCGGGTTAGCTTGGCATTTAAAAAGGAACGAAATTGTTCTAAGTAGTGTGTTTCGCATAAGGATACGGTTGGACAAAACTTACGTGGAGGCACACGACCGGTTTCGCGGTTATTGACGCTCTTCAAGTATACGTACGAAAATCCTCCGATGAATCACCACGTGATTCTTCATCATCCATTTACGCTTTTAACAATTCAAATGAGATTCTAGTGAGGAGCGAGATTGCTGTTTCATAAAATAAAAATGATTAATCCTTATGGGGATACGCTGATAGATTCACAGACAGTTAAAACGAGTTCTGTTCAATCAAATAATGCAGATTATTAAAGTGGACTAATTTACAACCGCTGCTGGGGTTAACGCCTTATTTGCTTAGGGTTCCGATCACTTGGGCGCAATCACCAGTTTGTGTTTAAGACCGATCATACTGGTTGACTTGAAATACTTATCACCACCCTATGCTGGTCTTATTTTGCTTAGTTAAGGGCAGTAACGAACATCTTCAGTAGTGTTGCCGTTATTGCTGTAATTAACACAAACCAATGACAAAGTGCAAGAAACAAAACGAACATCAGCAGCAACAACAGTAACAACAAGGTACTGATAAATCCATTAGGGGTACTAACGATATGGTTACATGTATCTCAGATCTCGGATAGCAGTCATAAGCGGGAAAAATCTGTCACCGTATTCCCCTAGGTGCTCCATCAGCATATTCGGTTAACGATAGCGGCTCATGAATCGTGCCGCGCAACTAGCAACTCAAAACCTGCCTCTATCCCATCTGGCTACCTTTTGCGGATAGAACACTAACAAAAACGGTGACAATCGTGCATAGGGGAAATTTTGTAAAATGGGTTTTTGGTATCCCGTGGCCGGTTGGAAAATGCTCTTTTCTCACACTGTCTGTGCAAAACATACTAGAGAAAAAGCAAAAATACCACATTACAGTTTGACTGATCGATACCAGACAGCAAGGAAGAGATAAATATGAACGCATCAAGCTTTTACTATTGTTTTCAGTGAACCAAAAAGTATCATTTTTTCTGACAGATATCTGCAATTTTGTCAGAAACAGTTTTTCCCCTTTTCTTACCATGTCATATTACAACAATTAGTGGAATAGTTGGCGAGAAGATCCAAATTTGATTGGTTTATTGCAGCTTGTGGGTCGCTGAGCGCCATACAGACTTCACCGATTAAGCCTTAAGCCCGATCGTTTCGTGCAGTGGACTTTGGCTCGTGTTGCCATTTTTGCTTTTGCGCTTTTCAGATTGCTCGAGCACACTTTCATGCGTCCATTTCAATGGTAGTTGTCACTGGGCCTACTATCATGAACTGTCTAAATGGGGAAGTGGTCAAGGTTAGTAGGATTTCAGGTAAGGACTTTGACTGCTCGATTACCGCTGGTGTCAGAATGATCCGCCGACAGAGGTAACGGTGCGATGCTAAATTTTGGACTGTTGACAAAACAAATGAACTTTTGCTTAATTACGAATCTCCATGCATATGATTTCTTTAAGCGAAAATGTCAGCAGTCTTTGTTGTGCAAGAACGAGAGCCAAGGAGAGACGCTTTATTGCGAATATGTCACAAGATATAATGAAATAAACAAAAAAATTTCGCCCGTGTGAAAATGTAATTGCTGAGACTCGAGGTCTAGGGGCTTGGCAGAAGAAGCTTCTATCATATCCAGAAGTGGAAATTATGGTCTGTGATATTGTTCACGTAATAAAGAATAAACGGTAGTTCGTCGAGACTCGGTAATTTAGTAGGATTTCTTTTTGGCATCCATTTACAATGCCGGTTAGGTGAACCGTTTTTAATACTGGTTTCAGGTGACAAATTACGGACGAGCAGAAAGCTGAAACGTGTGAAACTGGACATACGTATGATCACTAGAATACATGACAAGAGGAAGAAGTCATTACTACGCAATACTTTACTCACGTTGGCCCACAGTTCTTCAGCTGTTGAATAGTTCAAGTTAGATAACTACGTTCTACTTCTCATTTCAGACCGGAACAGCGACAAACTTTGAATAATAAGTAGTCTGACCTATCAGCTAGAATGTTCACCGTTAGGAACCAAACAAATAACACCAGCGGCGCAAGCCTGTTGCAATCAAACCGAGTCGCTGACGTGGAAGGGAATAATTATGAACTGAAAGCAGTATCCGATTTAGAACCAATCCCATTCGGTTAGCAGCTGTAACGTTCGGCTAGCAGTCTTCGTTTTTGGTTTGCTTTTCAGCTCCGAGGTGGTTTATAAGGACGGCCGATGATTCCCGACAAGAACAAGGTAGCTGTGCAGTGCTTTCTTTGTTTCTTAATACTTGGTCGATTGTTAATACAGCAAGATGAGGTTCTGAATAATCAAATCGAGCATATCCATTTTCCACCACTAGGCGCAGTAAAGCTTCTTCCTTCCAAAAATGCATGTTCCTGAGAATCGGTACTACCAGTCCTGGATATCTGACAGGTCATGTTCCAAGCGAATAAGAGTTGAAGAGTCTTGTTTGAATCACTAGGCGAGTGCTTATGCGGTGATTACTTTTGAGAATCACATAGTAATTCCTCTCAAGACTTCCCTCGGCTAGGCAATACTAACTGTCAGGAAGGGGACACAAAGTGCCGAAATGATTGTTAAATTAACTTATAACCCATCTACGCTCCTACTGGTTCAAATGTGGTTCCAGTGCCAAACTAACAAAGGGCAGTACACGTATATAATACCTGAACAGGAACGTACTGGGTAAGCATATTTGACAAGCAGCGATAATCACGAAACGGGTAGTATGTTTTCAGGGAAAACTTTAGCTATTCATCCATTGAAGAAGAAACCGTTTACAACAAATAGTGCTTTACTTTTGCGCATGTCACTGCTTCGAAAATTTTTCTCACACTCCCCACATACAGGCGCTCAAATGACAAGATACGCATTCATGGAGTTAAGGTAACGAAATTATTCAGTGTTTGCGGATCCAGTTCTTCGGAAACAGCAGTTGACTTGCACGACCATTCGCGCTAGGAAAAATGAGACCTTTCTTAGAAGACTGATTGTTAAGCAGGCAGATAGCTCTCGTCGCAGTGGGCCTCATGTGTTCGGGGATATTCGTGTGCTTTGGTTGTTCATTAACCTCTGACAATAGTCCACGAACAACACAGATGTTCCGGTAACTTACATGGGGACCCCAAGTGCCATAACTTTCATTTCAAAATCTAAATGTTTCAAAACCAACCACCACCGACCACAAAACTGAGGGTGCGGGAAATGGCATCTCCGACTGTACTATCCAGTTGGCTTTAGATAAACTCGGACTATTTCGCATGTCACCTGTGTGAAATTGTGAGTGGAGGTTAACTGTGTGGAAATTGAATGCCTCTCCATGCTCACTTTGCCATATTCTCGGACACTGATATTTCTGTGCCTGGAAGCATCTAAACGGTCACCTCGAGTTTTTCTTTACCAGTGGCTGCTTGATTGAGCTTGCCTATATTAAGCTCTGTCTCTTCTCACCTCTAATTTCGACGTCAAAACGAATAACATTTTAGATGTAGAGACTATAAAGTGGTTGGCAGCTTGACGAAACCCGTCAAAAAGGCGCATTGTCAACTAAATTACTTGTACATACTGGGCCTGATGGATCACAAAAAACATAAATAAACCCACAAATTACTGAAAGGTTTATGTGACGGTTCATTCGCGGCACATTTACCGCTGCGGGTTTAGAAGCCCTCAATTTGCTATTTAGCAAGATGGTTCGGTCCCCAAGTTTATATTCGTAGTCGTTTTGTATTTCCACCATAGGTGTTTACGAAAAGCTGATTTTTCTGAACTCATGGAAATCTACATCGAAATTTCTCAGTCCCATGGTTCTCAAGGAGTGTGAGGCTGTACCGTCGCCTGATATTTAATTTTCAATGAATATTTGGAAGTTAAGAAAACTTGGTGACTGCTGTTGGTTACCAGCCACCACCCGCGTTCATCAGAAGATCGTCTTCAATTCTTTCCCATTGGTCAGGTTTCATTTGCTTTGGAAATTTAAAAAAAACTACTTTTCCGGTGAAAGAAACCTTGTTGAAGTACTTTGGATTGCACAAGTATTCTTATCAATCAGTGATACCGTTGTCGTCCAGACGTACTACATTTCTTGGCCATTCAATAAAATGCATAAAAGGGCTATAACATAGTCCCTGGACTACAACAACGCTTCCATTTGTATCAGCACCGGTTAACTATTGTCCTCTGTCTCCTCTTTGGGTGTCGATCTCATTTCGTTCTCTTTAGACTATCAACAAGATCTACAAGATATTCTTCAAAATAGCACTTGCTCTTCCTCCTTAGTGTATTTGAGGCTGTCACGTTATCAATAATACGTCTCTGCCTACAACAGATACGCATATGATGGAATTCTCGGTTTGCTGTATTTTCGCAATTCCTTTTTTCTGCCGTTTGAAACATGGCATCACATGACTTTTGGTATGGCCAGCTATACTCAATTTGACTGAAATTCTCCTTATATGTCACAATATTCTGTTCCTTTTTATGGGCAGCACCGGCTGTTATGGATTTAATGACTACCACCTCAATTTCAACTAGTGATGAAAAGCTAAACTACAGAGATTCAATAAATCACTTTAAACCTAACCCTCACCTGGTCATAACAAGTGAGCCAAGTTCTTGCTATAGTCGCACGTTCATCTTTTCATGCACCGCGATTCAGACAACGCTTCGTATCAAGGAAACATATCGAAAGTTGTATTTCTGTTTTACCCCACGGACTTTACAACACTCATTTGTGATTTTCCTTGGTTGGTGTCAGAAACACATCAAAGTAATTTTCAGATCCTCTATGTTTTCCTCCTCTTTCCGTGAGCAACACATATGTGTTTTCACTCAACTGACTATTTCCGACGGGATCAAGCTTTCCACAAATATCTTCACTCAGTGTACCTAAATTGTTCATGAGCAATAATGAAAATTTTCCCCCTCACTTGTCACACTTTCCAGTAATAAGCATTTTCATCCTAACAAATTTTTCGACCAAACATGAGTACGTAATATCAGCACTTAAACAATGATGGAACTAGAAAATCGTTACTGACCACTTCATTATTTAGTGATGCTATTATTTTATGTATCATTTGGTTGTGTGAAAACTGGGTGGCCACTCTCAGAGCATTTACTCGAAATGAGTGGACAATAGCAAGACTGGGGAACCGTTTCATTGTACATAAAAGCTGTGACAGAGGAATAGGCGAATCTTGTGAACGTCAGAAAAATCAATATCAGTGATACAGATAAATTTGTATGCCCGTGAGCCTCATCGGGTAGACAGAATGCTCTGTGGACCTGCCTATCAGCTCCCAAGGGTGAGTCAGTACTAAATTGGTAGCGGGACCGGAAACCGTACTAGACTGTTCGTGGGCATCAACTGTCCGACCGCTGCATTAGCGTATAGAGGCCACCTGGTAAGGCTTAGCTGGACTGCGAAAAGCCTAAAACAATAGACCGGATACAGTTTCAGTCAGGTAGGTCAGTAAGACTGGGCGATCAATACTGATACCACTTTAAGCATAATGAGATTCGTTAAGGCAATGTTCATGACGAAGTGTGATCATCGGTTTGGGGAAAACTGTGTTCATTTCATACGACTGTATTGTTAAACCAGTGCTAAAAATAATGGGGCGTCTCAACGTGCCGCCTTGTCGAGTACCATCTTTTTACTCTATTCTTTAGGTGAAAGCAACCTATTTTCTGTACCATCAGTAATAAAATAAGAATCACTGGTTTCC
Source organism: Fasciolopsis buskii (assembly GCA_008360955.1). Taxonomy (NCBI): domain Eukaryota; kingdom Metazoa; phylum Platyhelminthes; class Trematoda; order Plagiorchiida; family Fasciolidae; genus Fasciolopsis; species Fasciolopsis buskii. The sequence continues at coordinate 300,174 of LUCM01008940.1, read as the reverse complement.
TATGGTCCATAATTTGACCGAAATCCACCCAGAGCTGCATCACTGTTCCGCATATCAACGTCATTTGAAGTACGAGGGAAGGATTCGTATTCTTTCTCGGTTACTTATAATCTATCATTAAAAGTTTAGAACTTAATAAAGTGATTCAACTGTTTGTTGGTCACGGTTTGATAGTAGTCATCAGTAAAGGAGAATTTCCGGATTCCTACTGGGATGGGACCTGAACCCGGTCTGGCCGATTTTGGATTGGACAGTTAAGTGGGAGTTTATCCAACCACTGATAATATATCATCGCAAATAATGATAGCCCGAAGGTGTTTTTCCTGCAGCTCTACAAGCGCAGAGCTGCCAACAGATTTCAGAAAAGGACTCAGGTGGAGTCATTTGTGAGCCTCAGCTAGAACTGTCGATTCTAACTTTCCATAAATCTGAGCTATTCATCCTTCATGACCATAAACATTCATGGTTAAACTAAGCCTAGAAGAAGACAAGAACTGAGGCGGTTACGGGACTCCGATCACATCTTTCTGTGACAAGGATTTATTTCGTCCTGTTTGTCTTGTTCATCGCCAGTGGAGAAAACATCGTAGGGGAAGGAACACTTAATAGCCAGATCTTTCCTTATAATCTGGTCATCAAACCACGAAAGCAAGCGCGGAACATATGCCGTGATTATTAGCTGACTGCTTCTGACCATGAGATACTCAGTATCCCTAAAGTAAAGTGCACTGGATCTAACCATGAAGTAGATCACATATCAGACAAAAATGTGATACTCATTGGACAGAATCAGCTTGATTAAATGTTATATTTTGGGTATACCATTTTCATTAGAATGTGAGTTTTTTCCATTGGTTATAAGAATAAGCATATCGGGTATCACAGGGGACCAAAGAATTTCGGATGGCAATTGACAAAATGAAAAATTCAAGCGATAATGAAATTCAATTCGGAAGCGTCAGACACATGGTGCGATATCGTGCATGGGCATGACAGAATCCTCTCTACAATTTGTCCAGCTAGCTGCAGTGTGAAAGATCGATTAGCCCTGGTTTCATAATTAAGATGTTTCATTAATCCTTGTTGTGGGTCTAGCAGCGTTTACCATACTTTGCCGAACATCTGTTATCAGAGGCAATCATGTGATACGTTACAACCAATCGAAAGAAGCAGTCAATAAGAATGAAAAACAGCTGGCAAGGAAATGCCTTCGTTGACCTTCACAAATCAGTCTTAAGCTAAAGAAAGCATACCTTTTCAGAAAATACACTGATCGCCAAAATATGGTAAATAGAGGCATAATTAAGGCCCTAGGAGAGGTCAAGATCATGACATTTGGAACCAAAATTTGGGTTCGAATTTGAAAATCGTCGATCAATTTCTCCACTTGGCAGCTCTCTGCTCGCCGAGACCACGGTTCTGAAAATGATGCACATTGTCTTTTCATTATTGAGGGAAATCAGTGGTAAAAGAAGTCCAATACAGCCTTTTTACTGGGCACTTAATACCTCATTTGTTCGGATGGGAAGGTTACGAAGTTCACATCAACTGAACATCTTGAAATAAGACGGCGGAATGGGGAGATAAATTTCACATCTGAACGAACGGCGTAGGGAAATGCGGAAAACCAGCGTGGCATTCATGATAGTACAACAGGGATTACAAGGTATTGTGCATTATCCGTACCACATAATGTGTCAAGTATTGAAGAGCAACTTTTTTATCTAGTCATGAAAAGCACAACTGGTTAGTAGAAAATGACCACCGTAATCGGCTGTATGCTACAACATAAGCAGTGTACGTTTCTTTTTTTGAGCTGAATGCGCCTGATTGAACTCAGGGTGGCCTCGCAATTTCGGTCGAATTCGAATTGATTCCGATCAGTGTGCGTGTGTGCTTGTGGGCGGCTGCGCGTGTGGATGCATTTATCCCTTCACCAGAGTAACTCCACCAGACGGATCCATCGTCATTCTCAGGTACGGGCACCGGTACGACGCGCAAGCGATTCTGTCCGAATTCCAGAGGAAGAAACGTCACATAAAGGTAAAAGTCACCAAACAATTTTTCTGTCCCAAAGCTACAACAAACCTTTCCTGTATCCTCATTTGTTTTAAATTTTTCTCATATGTTATGGGGTCAAGCGATTCGATCATTGTGAAAGCAATAAGCACGGTTGATAGATGGTACATTGCACGTGAATGTTCCGGCTTTGGCATTTTTACCCTCTTCTCAAGGCACTAACTTTAAAGTTGCCCATCACTTGACTTTCATACCATAAAATCAGAATATACCTAACGTGCCAAAATCTCAGTTAAAGCATGTTTTTTAGCAAAACTGCAACCTTATAAATTTGATATTGCATGTGTCACTTTACATGGAAACTAGTCCATTAACTAGTGCTGCGCACAGGCTACCAGTCTGATACTAAGCCGATGGAAAACCTTCAAAATTCTTTTTCAGTCGTTTTCAAACAGACAGAAATCTGCTTGTGAAAACTAGTGGTTTCCGATAGAGGAAGAACGGTTTAAATTATCATATATGCTTCATGGAATTATCCTTCAAAGCACGCTGCACATTCCTTAGACGTCGTCCAGAATAGACATTTATTTTTATTTGAAATTCCGTCTGATTCTCAAAACAAAAAGAAATTTGGTCACAAAGACCCTTGCCTTGAAAGCACTGTACCATTCCTCGATGCATTTTGAAATAATCTCAAAAATATTCGTGGTTCCCATTCGACTGACTTCTAATGATCTCATTCTGACAGTTTTTGTGGCTAGCACATGTATTCGCTCTTGTGCCGATAGGTGCACTGAGCGTCTGTACGACAAACCATAGATTGCAAGCAGATAAAGGCTGTCTAAAGCTGGTGAAGCGGAAATTTGTTCTTGAGCAACGTTAAGATTATTTTGTATTAATTCCAAAGCAAGATAAATATGATGTGGTTAATTCCGGATCACATCATGTCAGACGAAAACACGCATACCTGTTTATGATCTACAGAAATGCACGGTGGAAAGATTTTGTTAAAACAATCAATATATTTTATTATTTGGTATGCAGTCTTTTCATGCATGCGCCATTGTTTTAAGAAGTGTACGAGGTTCCTGACAGAAGCAGCACTACTGACTTTCCATGTTGTCCTGAACCTCGAGATACCTTCACTCTCGTTGTTCCGCATGTTTGATCCAAAACTCGTCTACGGCTGAAAAAGGCTGAGGCATGCGTCATAAAAGCACCCGGCGAATCGATAGATAGGAACTCGTGGTCCGAAACTGTCAGCTAAACAGAATAGCCCATGGAAGGACAGATCCGATGCCCGTGAAGAATTTTTCCACAGCCTTATTGATACGGCATTCCGGAAAATGCAAATCACTCAAAACTGTTCACTTCTGGAACCGCCCTACAACCTTGAAGCCTGGATCTGCTTGTGCCAAATTCAGGGAATAACTTCGACAAAAGGGTCTGACAGTTTTGGGAATACTGTTTTATACACTGTCCTCAACTCTTCATTGATAATTCATTAGGTCGATATATTGCTTCGTAGGACAAAGGCGAATAGGCATAAAAAATGAATTAGGTAGATAAGTTTGTAACGGAGAGAAATTTGTGATTAGGGTGTCATTTACCCATCTCACTTGTATTCATTCCGGTGTCTGTGATTCCCAGTAGATCAAGCTGTAATTGTACATACGCTTGGCCGTTGAGTATGATCTTGTTCGTTGCAACCAGCACGCCTGTGCTTTTTATGAGTAGTTTAAGGAATGTGCTATATCTGGTGGCAATTATAACCTCCAACTAAAGTTGATAGGACACACGAACTAGCGGCGGGTACTCGTGTCGATGAAGCTTGGATTTAGCCAACGGCAATTCCAGTTAAGCTGCTCAACGCGTCATGCACCAGCTTGAACAACTGTCCACATACAGGGCACCCTCACTGAAACTAGCAACCCTATCACCAGCCTTCGTGTTCAGCTGTGGGGTGCAGCAACTCTGCGGCGCTACACTAGCTGCAACATCCGAAAACTCAGACTGCTGATAAGTACAAGCACTGATCCGAATTACCCCAACCTGATGATATCGTCCAATTGGCACACTGAAGTTTTCCGGGAGATGTTCTTTATATCCAAAGAAAACCGATAAATTAAGACTGATGAGTTACTGGCTGATTAGCCATCGGATTGGATATGGTTCATTTCATTAATTTTTTCGGACATATTTTACCTGGTTTTTCATAAAGTTGTCCGCAGGCGCAGAAAACCCGATAATGTACCAGTCGAGCTCTAAGTGACCTCATTCGCTCTATTCTGGCGGATCCTTATTTCTGTTGCAATTTGAAATCGTGAATAATAGGACAGGTTCAAGAGGTCACCAAATTGATTCTGTGCGGTTTTGTGGCAGTGTCCCGGTCCAAATATTGCTGGAGTTAATAGGATTGAAACGCTAACCAATTCGGCTCTTGATGCTTGTCGAAATGCTTTTCATCTAATTTCATGAAGAAATTATGCTGTTTAATTTTGAATGATACAGTCTTTTTTACCTTATCTTAGTTCCTTTATCTGAAATCCCCCGAAACGTGTTACTGATGTAATAGACAATCACCTAACTTCACCCCGCACTCAACCAGCCATCATGTTTGAAACCAGTGAAACTATTGTTCATCTCTTCGTGCTAAATGCGGTCCTTTTTTCTGGTGTTTGAGGTTATAAGGGCGTCGGAATTCGTCTAGGCATAAGGGTCGAGCATGCAGTCAGACTGGATTTTATGCTAATCACTTTGTGTGTATCGGCAGAATTACAGTGAAGCATCGCTGCTTGGTGTTCGTAGCAGGATATCCGCCTACAGACTGTAGCCCTTCTGAGGTGAAATAAAATTCTTCCGAGATCTTCGATTAGTTCTAAGAATGCCTAAAAAGGAAGTAGTTCTCATTGTCAGTGATATCAGTGGGCCAAACGACTACTTCTGAAACACAGTCCCAATTGACAGAATTGACAACAGCGGCTTCCCAGTCTAGGCTTTTTGCGCTAGAGGCTGCCTCATGTTAAAAAACGCGTCTTCACTATTGCGTAAACGACGGTGGAGAAATGCTTGGGATAGGTAGTAGTCAGCAGATGGATGGTGTTCCGAGTAGATCCAGTTAGTGTTTGACTGAGGTGTTCGAGGTCTCTAACGCGACATCTGCCAATATTAAACTCAATGTTTAGATGCCACAATCAGTGGTGCTCTTGCTTTTGAAATGCTTCCTCTTCCGTATGGTCATTTTCATTGGTAGCTTGCAGTTGTTCTTTTGATATTCTGTAGGTCACATTCGGAAATATTGAGCAAAGCCCAAATCCATCTGTGCAAGGGTGGCTGCAGTAAAACCCGAGCTGAGTTGACTCCGTGTGATTACTTTGAGAACAAATTCTCACACAGCTGTTCTTTGGATAACTAACGTTGCTTATTTGAGTCTTTAATTTGACAGACAAAGCAGCCTCATTTTCAACGATCGACTTAATTGGCACTAGTCGCCTGATCTCAAACAGATCAGAAAATTTTGTCCGAATTAACGGATATTTTCATATTTACTCATTTCAATCCCTTTGGATGAACTGTCCCTTTTATGGGGACTTATTTAATCTCAACTAAGTTACTCGAATGCAAGAAAGCTTGCGCCTGTCAGCCTGTCAGGAACACTTGGACGATACTCTACTGACCCAGGCCGAAAGAAGAAACTGTTGTGCTTTCCCACTGAGAATTTCAATCTTACCGTTCTCTGAACCGTTTGTTCGCTAGCTTCAAATTGCCGTTACCTTTAAAAATAGCATTTCTTAATGGACTAGCATCATTAGACACGTCAAATCCTTTTATATGATTGGGAACTAAATGAAAAAAGAATAAAGCTTAGAAGGAGAGCAAGTCAATCCTGGGAACCAAACAAAACTCCCCTCTTAGTGCCTGCTAGGAGAGCGGAAACAAATATTCGTCATGCGCACTGCACCTTCTGGCTAGTGGTGAATTGGAGAGAACGAATGTCCTATTACAGTGACAGGTCATATGCAGCCCCGTTGATTTTATTCCCTCTCTCTGTCCTTTTCTCTGTCTCCGTCAACTACACGTATGCGCAATCGCTCGTGGCAGGAATAACAGGTTCCCGATCAAGAATAATATCTTTACTAACCGGCTTTATTGACATCAAAGTTCTACGGTGACGGCATCATTCCACTCCATGTTAACGACTACCAGTTACCCTTATTATTGAGATGGTTGATCAGTAGACTATAAAGAGAGATTTTAGTCACGCTCAATTAAAAGCATCAGTCCGTATCAGTTCATCGCAAGAATGTTTGTTTCTATTTGTGCGTGTTTTCTTTGGGACTCACGTAACGGACGAGGTGAGTTAGGTTTACTTTTCTACGTTGTCCAGTTCACCAAATTTCGGCTTGAGGATGAGTAGACCTGCACTGAATACGTTTCACTGGAATGGTACATGCGATCCCACGACTTCAACTGTGTGTTCACCTTTGCTTGCTTATCTGAGTCAGCTGAGTGAGAATTTCGCACTTGTCCATCCACGCTGATTTCCCACTCAACCACACCAACATTGCTCAGATAATTTTTTATCTGTGAAAAATATTCAAGTAGACATATATATATCTATATGGGCGTTTAACTTTGAATGATTGACTATTCGATGATATCCAACTTTAACTTTCTTCATTGGGCTCGATGCAACCAAATTTTTCTTACCGTTTGCTCTAGGCCGCCTCTCGTAATTTGCCTCTTACCTTCATGCGCTTTTCTCCTCGCTACTACAAAGTTGGCCGTTCAAACATTCGTCCCGGATCCCTGTCTTCATAAAACTCTACCGCAAGACAGTCTGAAGATTCACTCATTACTCTTAACCAATCACTCTTTCCCTAGTTAGCTCCTAGTCATTCCACAGTGTCGCCAGTTTTCGTGCACCAAAAGATGAAACATTTAGCGAGCTTGTTTCACAAAAATTGCATTCAAAATATACGTCAAATGATCACCGTGACTTTAACGGTAAAATACTGTTATTTTCATTATATCACATTATCAAGGAAGTGAACAGACTACTGATGGAAGAGAAAAAAACGGTATTTCTAATCCCAAAATCAGTAGAAAGAAATCGACTAAAAGTTGCAGCATGAGGTTGGAAACCAAGGTGGTTTATTCTAATTGTATTTTCCCCTCAAAAAATGAGAGCTTTCATTGCCGTTTTAAAATCGGACAATTGCAATTAGTAATTTTCTTATTAGTCCTGTCTGTAGAATGATGAAATGAGGTTTTGTTCGAAGCTACTTAGCAGCGTGACTCCTGCTGGCAATGAGAGATGTGCTAATTCCCTAAACATCTAGAGATCAACTGTTGCACACAAGCGTCTATTTAGTATTTCATAGTTCAGTATTCTAAAAACCGTAGCAAGAAATTGCTTACCGTTCGTGGGTCGAATACTCTCGATCTACCCAAGCCTTAGATGAATAGGACTGCTGCGTTCGTCTTCAGTCACTATACAATGACGAATCACGAGAACATCCAGCTAGCAGCATGGACGTAGTGACCTCGATCTCGACTGTGTAAATGCCAATTAGTGATAAGCACACTTACTAACATTCAGCTCATTAGGTTCCCTTCATTCCTCCACAATTTGGGTCAAGACAGTTGCAACTTCTTCAGATGAGCGCTTTTTGTGCATTTTCTTTTCACCATCCAGTCAGTAACCACATTCTGATGCGTTCCAAGTGCTTCGTCGCTAGTCAACCAGATAGAATTGTGATTGGGGGATTGGTAGCAAAGTGCAACAAAAATGAACCTGGAGTGTGGCTAATACCAGCCAGTCGACGTCAGCGGGCTACAAGCAATGTGTAAAGTATTGATGGAAATTTGAACAAATGGAAATAGATCGAAAAAACTAACAGCATCAAAAACGGTGGAATACAGATCCAAATGTTCTTTAAGGATGTTTCGACTTTAATATAATGGGATTCCAGAGTCCATGCCAGACTTAACGGGATGATCGATTTCTGATTGGTGGTAGATTAGACAGGCAATTGGCAGAGCAATAAAAAAAGTAGCGACTTTCGTGTTACTGCTGTAGACATTTGATTTCCAGTGCCGTTCGTCTTTTTCCTTGGTAGTTGAGGTTCTCAAATCCACGGCCAATCGCATTTTGTTACACACCTCGAACACATGCGCGTGCATATTCTTTTTCAGAGTGAAATCAGAGGAAAAAGGTTGAAATCAAATAATTTTCTAAACAGTGTTCCGTATTTCAAGAGTTCAAGACCAGTTAGCGAATTCCCTTTAATTGCAGTCTGCTTTCTTCTGACACTTAGACTTGAATTCGTGAAAAAGTTGCCCAAACCAACAGTCACTAGAATGCCTTCATTGTGCCGAAACCTCGGAACTATAGACTAAAATGCTCACAGTCCACACATGAACCCAGGTGAAAATGTTGGAGATCTTTAATCCTCTGCTTAGAGAAAGAAGTGAATTCCGTCCTCCCCGACGAACTGGGAAAAATCAAAGTCGAAACCATCCGCCACATCGATGAAAATAAGCCCAAAAAACCTGCTTAGTCATCAGCAAATAGTCTATCGAGTTTCTGGAGCAAGCTGCCATTTTTATAAATCGTTCAACTATTTTGAATATTGGTATGTTTTGTGTATTTCAGGTTGGCAGTTTTCAAAGTTTTGTGAGCGTTGAGCATGACGTTTGGGTCGTTGACATTTCATAACCATCATCAGTGCTTGTGACGAAACGTCGGGGATCTAAACGCCGAGCTTAGAGCCAACAACACTGAAAATTTATGTAACCTGTCCAACGTTTCTCGCTACCGAGTCAACCAATTTAGCATGGTCGTATTTCAAATCTACCATTAGGTTAGCACGCCATCATATCAAGTTTCATCGTTCTGAGTTTCTCGGTTCACTGAGGATTAAAAATCAGTGGGGTTAATGGAACGTCGCACAAAATATTTTCGTTTGAGTTTTCTTTCCATGTAGGTCATTACCGAGTGAAATCCAGTTACAAATACGCACCAGAACTAAAACAGAAAGAAAAACCTGACTAATCCAACATCGGTCACTTGTTTCGGAGATGTATGAACTCTGTGCTCAGGCGCGGATAATGATAAGCTTATCTGAAGTCCCGTGGCATTTGCAATCAGCATAGACGGAACTTACGGGGGAAAGTCCCTAATCCAACCAAATATCTCAACATATCCGTGGGAGATTTTAGAGGAAAGTTTGAAAGTTGGTGATCTCACGAATAACAATGAATCCCACGCTAAATCTTTATTAAAAAGTTTTAGATCAATGCAGTTTTCTCGTGAAGCTCCGGCGGATCAAAGCCGACACCTAGCGAAGGACAAGATAACTAGACGAGAGGGTCAATGAGGAGTCACGCGTGATTCCACTATCTAAAGTGCAACTACATCAAGCCTGAAAATGCGTTTGTGATTGAAATTAGCGTGACGGTTGGATGGTGAGTGATACACAATTGTACCTCATGAACAGACATAAGTGTCCCGGATAGTATTGGTAATTAGCAACTAATGCAGTGCACATTCTAGAAAGTGGCTTCGCGGGTAAAAGCAGATCGCAACGTTGATCCCTAGATGAAATCGTACTGTACAGAAAGCCACACTGAATACCTGTGGCTAATGAAATGGCCCTACGACTGCTTAATTGTTTTTCCCGATCGGGTTGTTGTTTTAAATAACCGTTCACCATGTATTGATTTGTTAAACTTCTGAAGCACTTGACAACATTATTAGTGTCATCTTGTTGGGTTTGTTTCCTTTACCCAATAAAACGGATAATAAGTCCGTGGACAAAGTGTCAGTTACACTAAACGCACATTGACGAAATTTCTGCTGGACCTAATGGATGGTCAGAGAAAATTCCGATAACAAAATATCCATTAGATGAAGTATTTGACAGCAGAGTTGGCGGAAGCAAAAGGCACTGTACTCACAAACTGTAGGCTTGACGACAGCATCTTTCCTCCCGGTACTTCGGCTGAGCCAAAATGAATAAACGCACTGAGTGAACTCTGTAAAATTGTCGTGAAATGTTTTTCGAATCTCGGAATAACTAAGTTTGGGAGCAAGAATCCCAGTGAGTGTCCGAAATTCGAACCTTCATACACTTTCCAATAAGTTATGACTCATTTTAGTGAAATAAATATTCTCAATCTCATCATGAATAAGAGGCCTCTGTGGTTAAGTATGGTGAACAGCCCTGATCCGGTAGCGCGGGCCAAACAGGTGTGACTTTCCGAAGTGGTGATGACAATGCCAGGACATGGTTCGACCAACACACCTAATCTTATCGATAAACGAGTGCAGTACTGCTAGAATCCAGGTTGAGAGTAGCTGGGCAAACTGTCATTGGGCTCTATCGGATGAGCAGAGCTAGAATATGGGTTTAAATAGTTTACTGAGTAGCTTTCAGTGGACGATCTAAACATGTTTGGATTACTCAGTTAATCAGCATGTGAATTCTATGTGAATTTGACTCTCATAAAAACTTGGAGGTCTTTGAGTCTGGTTCAAAAAATCCGTTTTATTTAAACCATCTGTTTTTACTCCTTAAAAATAGACACAAAGGATGCAGCGGAACTTCGCGTTGTTAAACAAGGCTCTTAATCCAGTTTTACTTAAAAATTTGGCATCCTTCGGGAAAAAGCAAATTTCAATAAGGAAACTTCTTGAGATTGTAAAAACCGCAAATGATTACATGCAGTTTAATAATCGGCATCACCAGTGGCCGTGCATGTACAAATCGAATTAGAGGTATTCACGCGGGCTATCCACACTAGGCGTCTTCGTAGCACTTCTGCTCGACCGAGATAATCCGCGGACATGAATTCCAGGCTTCAGCCCCGTACTGTTCAAATAAAGATACCAACGAGGCTCTGACAACTAGAAATTACATTTGGATTTATTCTCAAGGCATTCATTTACAGTGACTGGAATAAAACATCATTGGTCGGATGCTCGTAGGCCAGTGACCTTAGCGGAATGTTCGCTTTTAACTTTTGCGAGCCACAACTATTCTGATTGGTTGGTCGTAGTTACAGGCGATAGTAAAGCTGCGCTAGACTTTGTCACATGACTTGCACGTAGGATCACCTAAGTCATCTAGAATATTTCGAGAATGTAGGTTAGAGGATTAATTTATGAAACCAACCGTTCCTCAGTGCTATATATCCTTTGGGGCTGGCCGACTACGGTAATAAAAATTGATTTGATTTGCCACTGGACCAAGCGAAGTTCCGTCACTCATTTCACATTGTGAGCTTCTAAATGAGTTACCAACAGTTCATGTATCCTTCGACGACTAGTAGTGTAATATCTGAACACAAATAGGAAATTACAAATAGGAGTGTACCTTCTGTCCGATGCAGTGATGTGCGGGGTAGACTTCCTGCCGTGAACACGGATCCGGTTACGTGTACTAAAGGATTTCAAAATTGGCTGCTAAGAAACTTTCTAGTTTAAGGGGTCATTTTTACAGTTCAAATAAAATCATGCATTCATAAAGGGCCTGGTTTGAAATCAGATCTTCAATCATTTTGTCTAGCAATATTTTGAATTGGTTCACGCAAAGGAAGAGACTATGTGAGATAAAATACGCCAAATCAAGTACGACTTCGAAGGAATAGAAAGATCAAATAAAACTTTGTTGGCCTAAGGGTAGAAACAATAATAGTAATGAAATTAAAATTAGAATAGACCAAAAGTACTCATGTGCCAAATATGACAACAAGCGGGGTTTGTCATTACAAATGTCAAGAATTTCCCTTAAAGAAATTCTAGCAGATCCGCATACCTGGTGGCTCAAATGAACAGCATCTTCCTGGCAGGCGGACGGTCGCCGGTGCGATTCCGATTTGCGATGGAGTTTTTAGATGAGTAATGTTTTTTCTTCCGGTTTCTAGCTTTACTGGAGGCCCGGGAATAGAATTGTTGGCGTTTCTAGAATACCGCATAACTTTCTACCCTCAAGTCACGTGATCTCGAATGTCTAATTTGATTTGCCAGTGCCACAGAAGGCGCAGTTTTGTTGGTTCGTCTCTAGGTTCCCGTCAACCTGCATAAAGAAAACGTCGTTTTTCCTACGGTTTATTACGATGTCTCATTTATTATCACTACCTGGTTGCGTTCAGAATCCTGTTTATCGTGGACATCAACCATACCCGAACTATGGTCATGCACTTTCATAAATAAAACTTGGAAAATGCATAGTTCCTTTTACTTTTCACCAGACTCCAGTTCATTTTCTTCATAACAACCTCAACTTAATCAGAAAGATCAAGTAATGCGCACCACGGCAAGGCAGAACCAGTTTTAGAAAAACTTGCATGCTGCTTGTTGGTCATTCTATAAAACCTGGAAAGTATGGCAAAAATAGCATTCACATTTACGGAGCTTGACTAACCAAAATATGTCCAACTCCCGTTCCACTTGAGGTACTCGCCTCGTTTCCTCGGAATGCACTGAACACTACTTGGGATTGCCCCATGATCAGCATGTACGCAGATTTATCCCGGAGATGTCCATTAATTCACTCTTTGATTAATAAGCTATGAAACCCCGGAGACCTGAGAAGCGAATCTCTACCCAAATATTCATAATCAGCTTCTTATTTGGGAAGAAGTCTGACTGGTACATGACCTTGATTTAATAGGATAGCAACCACCAATTTGTGGTGCGTGACCATTGAACACAGTACCATGTTGTTGGTAAAAAGTGTTATAGTGCATTTTTCGGTTCATACAGAGAGGTAGAAGCTCCCCTAAGGCACTTGTATACCGAATGAAGTTTTATGTGGTCTAAAAGATATTTGGTTCAATTTTGTTGACTAAAAAGCTCATCCCCAAGGTTGCTGCATTGAGTAAAACAATAATCGGCTCTTCTGCTAAAACGTGTTACTAGTAAATGAGGATACCATTTTTAGGCTGACCGTAATTTTTGTCAACGAATTGAAAACTTTCTTATTTTTTTATCCACATTGAATGTTTTATTGCATCAGTTTTCCTGAGATTTTTAACATTCTGCAGCATTTCAGAACAAGTATAGTCAAACATCTAATCATCTGTTTTGAGGTGGCACGAGTGGTCGGATGTTATGTAGAATGCGAAATCCATGTACGTATAAGCAATCCCAAAATCGACACAACGAGCCGGAAGCAAACTAACGATCTTTCGCTTTCCGGGAAGATGCTCAACCTTTCTGCTACCGTGGACACAACTTTCGGATGCAAATGACGTCGATGAAGATCCAGCGCTGCTTGAACCATTATTTGAATGTCTTAGTAGTAATGGTTCGTGAAACACTAGATCTTAACTACGTAATTTGCGTCCGAGAACCGTGTCCACGGTAGTTTAGAGGTAGATCATCCGCCCACTGGCGTCGACTTTTGCGTTCTTAGTAGTTACGTGCATCTGACAAAAATTTGGAGACCTCTGATCCGTATACACATTCCAACTCTTTGTTCTACTCAATAATTTGACAGTTGCAAAGTTTTAGTCCCCTAACAGGGTGACAGTAAATGGGCTAAAAGTAGCAAGCAGTAATATGTCCTCTTGTTATTTCACACATGAATAGAATTTAAAAATTTAGCTTAACACGTTTCGGTTTAGTTATGTGAAAACCGTAGGCTCTGGCTTGATAATGTTCCAGGTGATACTACTTATTTCATTTCCTTTAAGATGTCTCGCATGTATGGGTTGACGAGGAAATTCAATCAAAAGGTACCGTTGGATAAATAGTGCGATTCGGAGATAGTCCTGATAACAATGGATGTAATGATCAGTGCTCTGAATCAGGTTAAGATTTCGTTAATTCTAAGGTATGGGCAAAATCCGATCAACTTATTACTATCTCGCATCAGCGGAAATCTAAATTTCCAATATACTTCCACCTTTAAGCAAACTGAAGCCAATCGTGTCACAACGTACATGCTGAACATGTACTGACCCCCTCCCGGCGGTTGCATGTTGCACGGCCTGTTACCTTATTATCCTGTCGTTCATCGATTTACAGCTTGGTCATTTATCGACGGAAATGATGTGTCCTATTCAGCCGATGAAATCGTAATGGGTACGTATGGTAAGTAGAGTTCACCAACTGAATAACCCATGTTTTGATCGCATATAAATATCGGCGAGGCCATTTGGGGGCATCTGGCCTGGTACTGGCAAAACGATCTGCTTGGTGCAGCAGAAAGCTCGATGACTAAGTCATTTGGTATTTCGAAGAACGCAGTTTACAATATTTCATCCATTTGACCGATAAGCACAACTTTATCAAATCCGAGGCTTCGGATGAAAGATGTGATCTCAGAACTAACGACAATTCCCAGCGGTAAATGTAACTACTTTAGGGTGGTTTACTGATATGTGAGAAAAGTGTGGCGAGCTCTCAATTGCGGAAAGCACTGTTTACAAGAAAACCGCATCCTGATGAATTTAAGGCTCCCAGAGTTTGGCTTTGATCTTAGTCGGACAGAAGAGGCATTCAGTCTTACAAAATGAGAAATCTGACATAGAAGTATGGCAGTCCTGTGTGATACACCGGACAATTTAGTGGGTTTAATTCCAAAGGAAGGTGGCTACCAGTGCTTTGTGAATGCTTGACTAAGGAGGATGTCATACTGCTATTCAAGATCCACACTCTCCTGGTGGAAACGATGGTTTCGTAAGTCATTCTAAATGGCTGCCTGTAGATGAAGCTTCTTAAAGTCACTCATTGATTAATGAAACTCAATCGACTGATGGGACTACAATTTCAATTGCACGAGCGCCGGAAACAGTTTTTACCAGCACTGGAATCCCATTCCACTCATTTACTATCTCTGGGTCTATAATTGTTTGCTTGGGTGTTACCTGAAAAAATTGGGATTTCGGCTTTAAATAAACACTAATAATCCAAGGACTAAAAAAACAGCGAAAGTTGGGTTGCTTTGCACTTAATGCTTATTTTATTATAAATGTCCTAATCGCTTCTTTAAAATACCTACAAGATCACTGACCACTGAAAAGCATGCCCTCTCGATTCCTGGGGTGTACCCACTTGGAAAACCCCTGGTGGTGTGATGCAGCAGAAGATCGGGCCAGTCAATATCAATGAGAAAGATTATCCTTTGCCCCTTGATCAAACTCCCGGTTAGTAAACCAGATTATTTGGGTAAAACTCCATTTCGTCTGTTACAAACATGCGTACGCACAATCACGTGTGCATGCATGCATTTACACATACATGCACATACATGCACACACATGCAGTCCTACAGGTGTGCTAATGCGCGCCTGTTGGTGCATACGGCCTTCCGATTCGTTTTTCGTTATACCCTCGGGTATGAAATACAAGTAGTCTTCGTCTCTTGAATTAGATGCTATTCAAATGACTATATTTTCTTGCATGCCAACAAGCGTCGGATCGAAGACCGTGAGTAATATGATGACATACCCAAGGGTTTTGCGGTTTTTTTTCCATAAAGAATCCCAATCTTCCTATTATTTTAGCTTCATCAACGATCATTCTTCGGCTGTCCAACAAATGGGGCTTTACCAGGGAGATCGTGACAATAACAAAAATGCGAAAAGCTCTTGGTTTCAATGCGGTATATGACAGTATCGTGTGGGAGCCATCCGCACGCAACTCCTTGTTCAGGTAAAAAGGCTCAACACCCGCAGAGTGAATCAGCACAGCTTTGTTGTCAAGTCCAGTGTGATTGACACAGACGGACAAAACCACCTCTGCTTTGTTCCCACCCACGCATATACATACACACATACATACACACACATACGCACACACACACGCAGAGGCAGTAGTTTAGATGAAAGCTAGCCCAGAAAGCAGATCCTACATCCAACGCTCTAAACACCCTCATCTCCCCACATATTAATTTTCAGAGCAAGCCCCTCCGTACAGTTTGATTGTACGTGCGCGTTACATCACCACAGTTAGGAGTAGAACAGCAACACGCACATATTCACACATAAAAAGAGGCATACACACCAGTGTTAATGCTTTGGTTCAGTTTGGCCATTGATGATCTTCCGTCCGTGGCGTGCTAAGCTCAGAGGGGTTCGACCGAAAGGCGAGCCTAGTCAAGCGGTGGGCTGCGCAGCCAGTTTGCCGGTCAGTCTACTGGCCGTCCATCACGGAGACCACACATCGACCGTGTCGTTGTACATGTCTTACGGATACTTTAACAGATAGACGAATGAGGTGGAGCACATACCATCTCGAAGGGCTTCAAACAACCGGCAGACTCGATAGTTGATGTGACATTCGAGAGATGAGGTGAACAGGAACTCGATCCAGTTCCTGAGGCAGAAGTAGGGTGGAGAAATTCAGGCAATTCAATCGGGCTATCAGCTAAACTGCAGGACTATTAGCTCGAAGCCACAGAACGGGATCGGACAGCCTCGATTTTTTGTCCCAGGGTGAACACGAACAAATTCATCTCTGTGCTTTTTTGTACGTGTGTCTCCACGTCTGTATGACGGTCCTTGTGTGATAGATCTGAGATCACCTAACTACCTGACAGCGGAACAGTCCATGAAAAACAAGACTGCTCTTGTTAACTGTCCATCACCGAAGGTTATCTACACTCAATCACCTTGTTCTCTGAGAAATTCCTTTTTTTACGTGTGCTTGATTAAATGATTCGCGTGTGTACGTGCATGTGTGTGTGCGTACATATATGGGACCAGTGCTCACGGAACGGTGGGTTCATTTGGCTAGCTGCTTGACTGGCTGGGTTGGGGTTGTCCAGGTGAATGAATGTTAGTGAGTGAGATAGATTAAATTAGTTGTCTAAAAGAGTTGTGAATAAAATAGCGAAATTACTGGAACTTCGTTCAAGTTGTTTAGCTGAGTTAATGGATTTTGAACCAGTATCTCTTGTTTGAATTTCTTCACTGCATATTCAGCCACGGGATAAACGTGTATTCGGAGACTGAACCTACTCGACTTTGATTATTCCGAATAATGCCTCTATTTAGTAGCGGAATGCAGTAAACGGCAAATGGACTTTTGAGGTTGGGATGATATTGGAAATATGAATACTTTTTGCGTCAAATCCAACTACAAGTGTCATTTAATCCAACTTGAAGTGGTCGTCTATGAAGAATTATAATAGCACAAAAATTGCACCCTCTATAGCGCTAATCTGGAGCACATTTGTTGTCACGGTTGGAGAGGAATTTAAAGTGATTTTGCTTATAAGTGCGTCGAAGCTGGAAGATAATCCGTAATGTTCTTCATTGAACTCATATTCCCAGGCCATGGATTCAAAGGGCACTCCTGAAATCTTCAACTATCCCAATACTGTCATCCACAAGAGTAGATTGATGTAAACCGTTATGATAATCCTATATGCCGAATCACAAATCCGTCTGTACCCTTCTAATGCCAACTTAACGTCACTTTGCAGACTAGCTACATAAGGTGCTTTGCGTTCAGAATCAATTTCCTATGTCAAATAGGAATCGCAATGTCCAACCAATCAGCGGGTAAATATGATCTTCAACCGTTAATTTGGTTACACTGTATGTCCTGTTTCGAGTTCCGCTATCGTTATCCTGATCTGCCCAGTGCAAGTAGTAGGATGTAACTCATTAAAGGTCAATCACTTAGTTAACAAAATAATTAATCACTCGACGAAACAAAGTAGACGTCACTCAACGTATAATCAAGGAGTTTCTAAATGCAGGGCCGAACATGACGTGTAATTTTCTTTACCTTTTGCGTCATTCTCTAAGTCTCATGCACAACTTTTTGTGGTGAATATTGATGCTCCGACCTCACACGAGCCCTTTGTGGCTGAAAAATGTGGTCTATATATTCGGTATGTGTATGCTAAAAAATAATAGTATTTTTAAAAATTTTATGGTCTGCCGATTATCCCAGAGTGAGACTGCTTCGTTTATTCTTTTAGTGTTTTGCTCATTCAGTTTTCAGGTCCTCGCTAATCCGTGAAATTTTATGCAGTTGGCAAAGAGGAGAGAAAATCGACCAGCTTGCAAACCCGATTTAATATCTGAGAAAAGTGTGAACAGTGAATGGGTAAACTGGATATGGTACTGCTATTTGAAATTCCGATTTTACCTTGGAGTTTGCAGATAATTAGTATAAGTCCTATCAATGAAAAACCAGTCCCACTAGCTGGAATCGAGTCAAGCAGTTCTGCCAACAACGCAGATGTTATGGCTGTCAGTGTTTTTTAAAGTGAACCGATTGAAGAGTTAAAATATCAGAACCGAAGGTGTTTCCGACTGTGATAGAGAGTTGGGTTTTGTGATGTTATTTGACACTTTTTCCAGTGTGAAAACAGCGAGCACTGGAATGCTTTTTAGGAGCCCACCTTTCAACTGTAAGTCTGTTTTGAAACGGTTGTATAATGTAATCATTGCAAACCTCCTCGATCGCGATGAATCCATAAGTTCGAAAATTTTAACTGAAACTATCAGCTCGTCAGGTCAACTCAAGATTTGTCGATGTTCAGAATTATCGTAAAACTGTGTCCAACGGATCCGTGTGTTTTGCTCCCAGAATTGAAATTTGAGCAGTTCTAGCCCAGCACTTTATTTCACCTCTGAAAACTTAAATTCACGAAGCTAGGCATGCGCCATGTAATTATTTTCTAGGTGGAATTATTTTGCATAAGCTGTCAGTCAGCAGTGTGCACGGATGATGAACCCAGTTTAAGCATAACGATAGCAGTTCATCGAAAGATTTTTATTTGTCCATCAGTTGCAACCGTCAGAAAAAAGGCACGAGACTCAGATATTCAGTTTTTATTAGATACAACATTGAATGTGAAATCATATTCTTATTGACTCTATCTAGGTTGTATTGTAAAAATTTAAGCATAGAGTGCAAAACACAGGGATGCACTTATGTAGCATAAACAACAATAAACATAAAACTGATGACTGGCTTCCGGAGCCATTTTATGCTACCGCCAGCACACGATACTACTTATAACAAATAGCTGAATGTAATATATTGATTGGTTTTGTGGTACTTAGTTCATAAGTGGTGATAATAATCGGTCAAAGATATATAGTTCATTTTAAATTGCAAACTAATGGTAAACATATTTCGCTAGGCTTTTTAAAAGAAAGTCGAATTTAACTTTTGTCTTGCTTCTATTCAGTTCACTCATGCTGGCTTCGTTTCTTCACTGTCAGATCACATCCTGAATGCTTACCTTCTGCTCGAGACAAAAAATTACTTTCCTCCAATTTTATTACTTGCTATTTGGCCCAACTATCGTTCCCGTATGGTTCGCAGGCCAAAACAAGTTTGCGAGAAGGATTGAAAACATCTGAACTAGGTTGTCATGTGATACGGACTGTTTGACAGCTTGCTTGTTCTCATGGTTAGTGTTGCTGTTTTGCTAACGCGGCCGATGGCGTTCTTGGTGATCAGGTGATGTGGAAAAGACTTTTGATTCTGCGTGGGCACAACATCTATGAATTTATTTGCATCAAATTTATTGTTTCTTTCATTTCTTTTGTTGCTGGCAACACATCCCCAAATGTGGTTACCGTGACTGTTTACTGAAATAACATTAAATTTTCACATCCAGACAAGTATCAGCTTTTTCTTGTAAAGCGTACTTTGTGACACGGGGAATTGGCGAGGCCATTTCGTGAACACCTGATAGCGTTCTGTTGCCATATTGGTTGCTGTTCGGGGTAAGACAGTCACCGAACTGGAAGGGTTAATTATCAGTTCTGGTATACAAAGCCTTCCGTACTTATAAAGTTTTGCTGAAAAGAAGTTTCTCCCGTTCATTTGTGAAGTTGAGTCGAAGCTGTAAGCATTGGTGAACAGGCGAACACCCGAAGGCCTGATTTGATACAAAATGAAGTGTTTACACAGAATAATAACGGGGCCAAAAAGAGACGAAAAAGCTAGCAAGAATAGGACTATAGTAAATGCGTACTTTGCGATGACGTGATAATAGTGACCAGACACGTAGGAAGACAGTCGAATCTTGAAAATGAAGGGTTAAGATGAATATGTAAGCAACAGTTGATCAAGATGTGAAAATAAACTACTGGCCTTGCCCTGGAGATCGAAGTTCCATGCTGTGACTTCAATGGAAATTCTAAGTTTGTTGTTCGACCACCCAAACACCCTAGCAATTTTTGGTTCTGTCAGCAGCTGTATGTCGACTTCCATTGAAGTTCATAAATCGGGCTGGTCGGTTATTCGTACCTCAGCCTGGCATCGGCAAAACCGATTACTCAGTAGCCGGATCGTCTATTGTCTTGTCATCAGGTTCTTTGAAACACTGTAATGAGGCATACGCAGCTGTGTCCAAATCCAGGTAATTTTATGACTGTGAATCTGCTTGCAACACATTTTTATAAACAGGATTAAATGATTTGATAATGCATGACTGAAGACGAAATGCCATGACAGTGCGACTGACTATCACTATAGTCAGTTGGCTAAGTCTGTCCGTCATGTTCCGTTTGGTCAGTAGATATGAGAACCCTATTCTTAACTTTCTAACTTACTCCACTTTTCCATCTAGGTTTTACATTATCCATAGAGAATGAGTCGGCTGAAAAACTGTAGTGGACTTGCAATGAATATTGGACCCTTTAGATGACCGATCTTTTGTTGTCCCGCTTACTACTTGCGTACTTATTGCACAGTCCAACAGGGCTCGGTAGCGAAATGAAACAGAACTCAATTTATGCCCCTAGTTCAAAATTCCCAAGTCTCTGCAGTTACTGGGGCTCATGTTTTAAGAAAACTTACGAAAATTTCGTGTGGTTGTTTATGCATGACTAGGTATGACTAGGTTAAATAATATGATTTGGTTGATGACAATGGTAGTTAGCCTATTCGTGTTCCTCGTCAAGGATTTTGAGGGGCGCTTCTCAAGGTAAACTTTATTTAGCTACTTTGTGTGATTAACTGTTATGAGCTGGATTCTGATCGTAATATTCTTGGTGTTGTTTCTAGTGATCGAGGTATTCAACCACAGACCGAGAATCGCAGAGCCTAATCGTAATATAAAACCTGAAATAACTGTAGCTGAAAGGATTGTACTGAATCGTAGTTTACAGATTTGTGTATAACTCCTGTCAAACAGTTTCTAACAAAACTCACCAGTACCACTGCTCTATAAATATCATTAGATGGTCAATTCTTTTATGCACATTGCGTTCTGTCAGGATGGCCATCTCGGTTATATTCTTTAATCCTTCTTTTCCCAGAAATTTTCTATAGCTGTACTAAATCTTTCCTGGCTATTAAATCAAGATTTGCCCAAAATTTTGCACCTTTCCACAGCCCAATTTCATCTTCAACTTCCCTATAACTATACTATGAATCTCTGTGGTATCTGCAGTCGTGAAACTATTTTCAGCCCTGGCGGAAAGAAACCAAACGACCCCAGTCTACTCATTCCTTTGCCAAAAACCGGAATCATTGATGAGGCATTCTAACGAGGAAGTACCCGAGTCTGCTTGGTTATCTCATTTTTTCTTCACCCTCATCAGTGAACATTTTTTGCTGAGTCTCCCGAAGGACAATCGATTGCTCTGTTCACTACAGCTCATTGTGATAGTCTGTGTGAAGTTTAGAAAAATGCACTGATTCGCAAGTGGCGAACTTTTCACTCTTAGGTGAGGCTAATCTTCTTTATTAATTTCTTTTCCTTTCCAATTCCATTCCACCTCCGGACCTATTTTACTATGTATTTTGTTACCAGTCTATTGGCATTTAATGCGCTAACAGGAACTGTTTCAAACCGAATCTCGCTGTGAGAATTAACAGCCGATTTGATAACAAAATTTGCTTTTGTGACAGCTGTAACCACCATTCGGATAATAAAACTCTACCAATATATCATTTATATTAGAGCAGTCTCTAGCTTACACAAATAAGGTACGTGCAACATCATCTTGGGGAGTTGCCCAACGAAATTGGCAGGGAAAAGTTGTCCCAACTTGCTTACTTGGTTCAGATTCAGAAAGGCTTCATATGCTGATGAAAAAACTGCAAAGAACTTCTCGTGCTTGTTTTTTGTTATTTATCTGGTCGGTCATCATCTTCCTCTTGTTTGTTCCCATCCTGGAATCAACTCACGAAAGAAGAGGCAAAAGTTTCGTTCCTGGCAAATTATTGACTGTTCTCTCACTGGTGAACGGTTATACTTCAAAGAATTCCCCAGTTAGTGAAGCTTGTTACCAGATACATACTCCAAACAAAACGGTTCCATGT
The DNA here is from genome assembly GCA_008360955.1 of Fasciolopsis buskii. Taxonomy (NCBI): domain Eukaryota; kingdom Metazoa; phylum Platyhelminthes; class Trematoda; order Plagiorchiida; family Fasciolidae; genus Fasciolopsis; species Fasciolopsis buskii. The sequence continues at coordinate 277,898 of LUCM01008940.1, read as the reverse complement.
GCTTTTCCGGGTATTTACAACCAGGTTCATTGCTGATTCAATTGACACAAGAGTCTTCCTAAATCTTTAGTCTTAGAGACATTAGGTACAAATTTACTGTTCCACAAATTAGACCTCCTGGCCCAGGTTAGATCTCAAGCTTCACACAGGGTCCGGGCGAAGACACGTTGGATTGCTAAGCCTAGAAAACATACAAATACCGAAATTCCAATTCTCAGAACCACTACGCAGTATTCGCAGATCATAACGAAAGGCGGGACTGTGCGTTCATTTTTTTATTCTTCTACGTACCTTTCAGTTTCCACCGTATGTAGTCACTGCTTTGTTTTTTGAACGTGATTCATGTACTATATCAATGGCTTAAGCCGAGAGACTGTGAAGAACACCATACTGGTCACATTTTTCTCGGGAAATTCCCCCAAACCATCTATCCGTTGGTTTAGGAACTGTGAGGAAACTTCTTTAGACTTAAAAAGAACATTACCCGCCGTGGTGAATCAAATATCTACACCAGTTTATGCGAGCACATCACTTGTGCGGAAGATTTCTCACTTCCAAGCTCGTCAACATGGATTTTCTGGGGCCAATTACACCCTGTCCTGTAAGATTTCAGGCAACGCTGATTTCGAGGCTAGATCCGAAATAAGTTCGAGTATGAATTTATGACGGAAAGCTCTACTGTTTTTCGTCTTCGATGCTCAGTTTTGTAGAAAGGAATTTTCTCCTTTGCCATACGTTTGCTCATCATTTTTCGCTTGTAGAAACAGAGAAAATAACGTTAGCAAGAAACGCCATGAAATATTGTCGTTAACGGGCACAGGTTTCTCTGTCTAAGTTATTTGAGGCAAGGCCTTATGTACGCTGCAACAAGCTCCTGCGCTTTGCTTCCTAACCAGTACTGATACGATCCCTGTTTTGTTGGCATCTGTGTTCAAAATAGACGACTTCCTGCTTCGGTGAGATCGGGGAATCTAATAATGAGTGTAATTAGGATGATGAGCAAACCATTCAACTAGACAAGAGGCCCGCCAATCAAATCATACAGCCGCAAGGTCGTGAACCTGAAGTACTTTTGCACAAGCAACCATGAGGGGTGGACCGCAACGACAACTAAGAGGATCAAACCACTCAAGTCAAACATCATTCCTTTGAAGTCATAGGTCAAGTCGGCAAAGAACAGGTAGTAAAAGAAGCGTCTAGTCACGAGGCCAAGGTCGTCGACGAGGCCGAGAGTCGAGGCTAATGGCAGACCTACAAATACGGAGTTACACCACCAACTGAGAATACGCACTAACAATGTTACCTCGGCTGGTAATGAAGTGTTTACGATCAAAACTCCAAGCTCATCAATCAGGATTTCCTGAAAACAACCTAAGTTACGATCAATAAAGATTTTCAAAATCATTGAGATACACAACTTAATTTTGTCTCCACCAAGTTAGGTTCAACTGCGTCTGTCAAAATCAGTCGTTGTACGAAGAAGCACTTTGGCGAAATGATGGTGGGCCTAATTCACGGCAATGCGTGTAAACATTTCTTAGGGTAGAACCTTCGGGATTTCAGATTTTATGCAGCTCAGTGCAGCACCCAGGCGATTGTAAAAGCAATGAATGTGTCATTGTCCATGCGAGTACTGAAATCTTCTTTCCGCAGTGAGTTCTAATCGTCGTGGTCTTTGCTATATACGTTAGTAAAGTTTGGCATATCTTCGTGAATCTGTCTATCAAGACCAAGAGAAATTTGCTCATCATTTCACTTATCTGGCCGAAAACGATTACGGAGGCCAATAATCCCTTTCATTTATACAATCTGTCCATGACTTCTTTGTTCGAGAGCAAATTTAATTTTCGTAAGGTAGTGGATATTAACTCTGGTAGAAGACCAACGCAACTGTAGTGAAAACTTTCTGACTAATCCCCTCGATAAGCTGAACAACTAGGGAATTTTACTCATGCAAAACCAATAAAGTTATTTGATTTCGATCAATAGGCAGAATGTTTGTGTCTACTGAACTTGGCTTTCCCCTCTAATGGGAACGGACGATAGGGACCGTGAGGTAGAATCAACCACACACACTGGAGTCGAAATACAGCAAGCTTCATCTTCAGTTTTCTTCATTTCAAAACAATCCTCGTAGCCTTTTGTCTCATCTCCCTCCCTTCCACTCTTTCTCGTTTCTCTTACGTTGATGGGCAATCGGGCAATAACACCGCACTTGGTCCCACGTTCGACCCACTTAAACTCTTAGGTGTTGTCTGTGACATATTCTGGACAGCTTTAAAGAACTGGATTTACTTATTTTTCAATCAGCTAACCACGGAATTGTGGTGCCCAGAATCAGTTATTTCTTTGTCTATTCAATTTGTTATCCAAGTCATACTACACGGAAGCTCCATTCACACGAAAACATATAGACCGCGATCAGTCGTGTTTCGTCTATCCCCGTAAGCTTCTGTGCATCAGGCCCCTCATCTGCATTACATCCCATTTGATAGTCATTAGCATTCTTATAGTGGTTCAAATTGTGAAATCACTATCACTCACGTCTGTCAGCACGAAAATTATGCTGTTCCTAATTGACCCTGTATCCTGCTTAACAAGAAAAACGTTTTCGAGCTAAGTCGTAAAAGTCCTGGTGATCGCACCAGTTTTATTTTTACAAATATATCTAACACACAGAGGGCACCGCTTACCCCACCCCTCTATTGTCCGTCTAACTCTTCCGCCATTTTGTTTGAAATATTAAGATTCTGAATATTTTTTGAGACACACACTTGTTTGCTATATTCAGAAGATAATAAGAAGTCAGTATTGCACAGATTTCTCCGTGTTTACGAAATGCTTTTGCAGGGGAAAGGCTGGAGTAAAGAACAAAATAAATCACATTTTATGAAACATAAAGTTCACTTATGACTAGCCCTGAGTCGCCTCGGCATACCTGCAATCACAGGAATCCTAATTTCTGCACAGTTTTCTCCATCCTAGAAAGATGACCTTCGTCCTCATGTTTTTTACTCCAAGAATAAAATTGTGACCGATAGGCACGCGCTCTTTCGTGATCACCCAACACATACTTTTGATCCACTGGGGTGCTGGATTGAGTAGGAAGCATGTTCTAACAAGATTCTGTTGCTCAAAAGCACTAACCAATAACTTTCTGATCCTCAATTGGCAATGCAACATTGGGTAAATGTAAAGCGTACTGGTTTGTGTTCTAACGACATATCCCGATAAGGTCAGAAAAGCCATGATATAATCGCTTTGAGCTTGAGGTGAACAGAACAAGTACTATCCCATTTATCCCAACCGAGTATACTTTGTACCTGCATAAAGCATATATTCATTTTCTGTCCCCTAATTTATTTCGGTAACCTTCCAAGCCATCCGGATAGAGCAGACTGAACTTCTCATGGATGAATATAGATTTGCTCTACTGCTCCTTATATGTCAGGTCCTTTCGCCCAGTAAACATTGACTCATTTGAATGGAGGTCAACCAGAAGGTATTTCCTTTGTCTATGTGCATTTCAATTGCTTGATCGTTTGAGATTTTCGCTCTTCCGTTCCGACTGAGACTGAGAACATGGTATTTGGATTGCTTATGCTGCTACTAAAAGCACACTTGTTGAATCACTTTATTCCAACATTACCTACTTAATATATTTGGAATATTTCACATGCTCTCCAATTACCTGAAATGTGCTTCAGATAGTATGGCCAGCCCTTAAAATTTGATCGTTTGTTTTTCAAAGCACTCAAAAACTCCCGAAGAGCTCTTGACTAAAGCTACTGGCTGTATTGAAAATAAATGTTGTGCGTGAACTACGAGGTACTAAGCCTAGTTCGAATCAACAAATACTTCCTAATGCTAAACGAATTCACAATGACTGCATGACTGTGGGATTATCTTGAGGATTTTTACAACATATTATATTTCGTACATTACCGTTGAGAATACGTTTCTGCAGTTTCTTTTATGTTTGATATTAGGAAAGGTTACGGAAATCCGCAGACTCTGAATTTCAAATGCTAAATTTGAATAGTACGACCAACAGGTTCATAATTTTTCCGTAGAGATGAAACCTACATAGAGATTAATATGTGAAGGTCAGGTGCATTCCGTCTCCTCCCAGTGGAAAAGACTTATAGAAACTGAAATATCATGCAGGTCTCCAGGAAGCTAACTGAAATAGGAGGGATTGACTAAGTCGGAAGAAGACTGATCATATCATACCTGGACAGCTCTTGCATTGCATTTCATTCACCTGAGAAAGAGAACTGAAGAGATCTCACTTCGCAATTAGACGACCACCATGTTGAATTTGTCATCAAACGCCAGGGTTCGCTGACTCCCGTCTCCGGGTGATCAATCAGAATTTAGAGGTCCCGTAGCGCGATCCACTGTACCCGATTAGGTGTGAATATCACGTAATGACATTCATAATTGCTGCTGCTCATTGAACACTTTTACCGCCTCTGTCTTAGGGATCACGTAATAAGAGTATTGTTCAATAATAAGAATCCTCGAGTGGCAGTAGCTAATTATTGGTATAAGATGTTGACTGGTAACACTCTCATTAACCAGCTTGTTTGTGCTACATAGGCATTTAGGATGACTCTGGACAAATCATGGCTTTACTTTCTACTTTTGATTCAGACCTCTTCCATAGGGAAACTTTGATTTAAGGCAACTTCATATAAAGGTTTTATTCCTCTAGGGTTCTACCGTGTTTTCATCTCGCGACAATGCACTTACTAAGGGCTTCCCCAAAATCCTCGTTGGGACTTCACAGATGACCTCGTTCATTACTGAACGCAAGTTACTTACCTGCCCGGACATGGTAACATTCATCCTAAATAATCTAGTGCGTTAGTTGGAAGACAGTTGGAATACAGTATTTGCTAGGTTTTGTAAATATCTTTGCTTCCTAGAACGACACTCCATCAGACAGACACCAGTTGAACAACTTGTAATTATGCAGATGACCAGCTAGAGTGGCTCAAACTTTCTCAACAATCTCTTAATAAAACCAACGTTTCCTAATTCTCTTAGCTTCCTTACGCAGTCTTTTGCCGTGGTGCTTTACAAGAGTCAGAACGGTTAAATTGGTTCGCCTTATCATCAGCATCTACTACCTCAGATTTTATTCCCCGATTTTACGCGAATGGAATTCGTTACAAGTAAAGTGAACGATAAAAAGGCTGGCATATTATCGGCCAAAATGTACAAAGTATAAAAATGAACCAATAAAATTCCTAAGTGAAATCGAAATGCTTTGTTGCGAATAGTATAGCGTGATCGTTCCCTAGGCTGCATGTGGCTAGATTGGCATTCGATGACCGAACATCATTTAGAGGTCTAATCACATTCACTATCAACACCACAGTACTGGCTTGAAGCATGGTGTTCCACCTCTGCTTCAACCGGGTCTTTGAATCCTTCACAGAACGGAAATGCTACCTTTGGTCCACTTTTTCCTTCAAGTATGTGCTTCAGATGGTCTATGGTCATTGTCCGGCAATCCAAATACGCCACAAATAAAATTGAATTCAGGAACCCACTTTTTTGGTCGAAATGGGTGCTAGTGGAGTAGAAGTGACATCGTGAAGACAAAGGTCGGATAGCTCGAAACTACATCCAGAGCGCTGTCCTCTTATTGCCAAGTGTCGTTCTTTGTTGTTTCACAATCTTCAAACGTACAGCTCCTTCGTTCTCGTGACCGTGTAGAGCCACTTCTACTCCGTACCCCAAATAACCCCGTCTGTCATTATTACCTAGTATTTAGTGTTCAGGTGGAACGTTCGTACGCCGCGAAAGTGGTAATAACAGCAGCCAGTATTGACAATAGTACTAATAATAGCGGGAGTAGTAACAGTATTAGAAGTGTTGTGTGATCAATCTGTCCATGCTTTTCTTAATAGATGCCAAAGGGCGTCGTCTAGAAACACCACTGCTGTCAACTTGATTTGGATGCGGCGGGGGAAGTACAAGTGAAGAAGGAGGAGGAGAAGATTGGCAACGCATGATGGACTGTCTGACAGACTTAGTCTCTTTATGGTTTTGTGTGAGATGTCGGTGTCTGTCTGTTCAGGAATGCAATCACTGTTGTTACAATATTTCCCGTTGCTATCTGAGTACATGCACACATATATCCCATTTGAGGCTATACGTACACCTGACTGTCTTTGCATCCAATTCTTTCCTTGTCCGCGTTCTGCGTTTGTGTTTGTGTGTGCCCGTGTGTGCACGCCTGTGCACGTGCGTGGAGGAAATCATATTAGCTCGTACACATTTGTCCAGTGGAGGGATAAATGTGTGTGTAGTGCAAATGGTGGTGAATGAAAATTTGGTCCACACCCTCTTACCACTGCCACAGGGAGATTGGATAATTTATAGATTGTCACAAATGGATGTGTGAGGAAATAGATCCGAAAAAGATTGGAAGAATGAGTGAGTATACTACCGTGCACGGTAAGTGAAAGTGAGCTGACGTAATGCTCCGTTACTCGGTTGACGCTAGAGTCCTCCAGTACTTACTTATGTCTCGTACACCGCGGACTCACATAGTATCAAGTATGTACACACCAGACCGTAAGTAAATGACAAGAAACCCTTTCTACGAAAATGGGTCTTTTTTACGTGCACGCGTTTATGCTTATTCGCCCGTGCCAGCGCGTGAGTGACTGAGTGAGCTTAATTACCCTTTTAGACCATTGATCCATATGCACTGTTCCACCCAAATTTCCGCCCAAAATAGACTGACTCCTCCGGTCTGTACAAAGATTAATTTATTCTTGTGATTGTGTATGCACGCATGTAAATTTCAGTGAAGCTGACAAGCCACTGTCCCACTTACGTACAAATGAATACCAAATTTTCAGGTGACTGACTCATTAACTGCATTGATGAAAAGCAACGCTAATTTTCAGTGACAAATAAAATAAGTGTGCACTCCGGCTTTCTTCCTTCTGATTGTGCCGTTCGTCAAACGATGGATCAATCTATTTATTCAAAGAACTCAGAAACTCATTTGAATCGTTAGCGAGAATGCACTGAAGATAGGTTGATTTAAGTCCATTCGTAGGAATTTTTTAGTCGGTTAGGCAGAGCTAGCCATCAGAAAGAGGATGCAAGGTCCAGTTGGTCTAAACGAAATTATGATGCAAACCGAACACATGAGTGTGCAAGTACGGAGAAGACTGGACATGAGAGTATTGGGTACACACAATGGGAGAAGCGAGAATAAATACGGAAGCGGTCTTATGTTTCCAGGGAAATTTTGTCTTACGAAAGCATACTGCGGACTATGAAAGAGCTCGGAAATTGTAGGACGTCCTCGATCTGGGAATGCAAGTTCGGAGAAAATGAATCTGTTTTTATTACCGAAGAGATAAAGCAAATCATCCTGTTTGATTACGAGCCACTGCATGACATTGGTTTTGCTGTTCTATTGTTTACCTTTGGCCGCAGTTGCAGGTGTCCTAGCGGACGGATCTACATAAAAGTTTTCCAAAGACAACAAGAATGATAGTTTTATTTACAGTATATAAGTAGCTGTGTAAATGATCAACTTGTTTCGAACCTTGTAGTTAAAATATGTGAGAACCTGTTGGAAGATGCAATCTGCAGACCCTTGGGCCAACGGGTAATTTGACACAATAGTTACATAAGTAGTAACTTCTTCGAGCATTTGAAATAATAAACAACATCACTGTTCAAAAGATTACTCCCGAACCTTCGAATGAATAGGAAAAATAAGAATCCAGCTAATTTCTGTTTACCTGTACACGATTCCCGAGTTCACCGAGGAAACTGGCATTCTAGGAGAGCACACCCCCAGTCTCCAAATCATTCTCGACTGCACTGTGTGCAATTAAGTTCATCGGTCTGGATTGAGCACTTCAAAAACGAATTCCTTTATATTTCCGTAGGGCCCAAAGCAGGTGTACAACTTCACTCGTCTAGGCTTTCCTACTTGAACAAGAGGCCAGACCGGAGACTACGTTAAATTTCGTTCTGGCAGACGAGGGATAGCATTTCTGCAATATCAGGAACAATTTTCTAGCTATGACAACCTTCGGCACATGGATGCTGCCGTCCGCCCGGTCTCCATACGGGCATCTGAAACGCGACCGTTCTGAGTAGATGACACAAACACAGAGTCTAAACTCTTCCCCAAGTGTTTTTCTTTGTTCTAAGGTCGGAGTTAGAAGGTAAGCTTACTCCAATACGGAATGGATATCCCCGTACCCCCAACAATACTAACTATATTGCCGTTTTAATTCTGTTCATTTGCCTATTGAACGGGCATGAACCGCTATCCTAACACGGTGGGGGACCAGAAGAAACGAGGATAACTCTTGGATTGGAGGAATTTATAAGGGCGCTCGTACTCTCCCTATCCCATTATTGACGCGATTCAGAAAACAATGAACGATAGTCTTACTTTTTCCGAAATTGCGCAGCACGCTGCTCGGGTTTAGACGTCGATTTTCAGTCATCTTTAACCGTTTAACTTACAGCGATGCATCTGTGGATATCACGCTTTTGCTGGGAATAAAGGCTCCGCTAGTGATTCATTACAAGCCCAATGAAATAACCGTCCAAAGGCTTTCAGTGGTGGTCGTTGCTGCCTGTGGTGAATCATTTGAAAGTATTAATTACATTTGTTCATTATTCGCCTCGCAGCCAATTCCCATCAGAGTGAGATTTCAATCCGATCACTCACACCACGCTTGAGTTGGAAATGGCATAAAAATAGACGGCCAAAACAAAAGGGCTAAATGAAGTCAGACCGAATGGAAATACTGATTATCCACGACAAAACACTTACGATAATCCTATTCTGACTTCCAATCATTGTGCGTGTGTAAGTTTGTTTACGTGTGTGCGTGTACGTGTATGTGCACGTGAGTATCCCGATGTATGCGCATTTCGTGCGGTAAGCTGGCTCTATTCTTTTGACTAAGAGAGCTGTGTTCACATACACACACGTTTATCAGATATGATCTGCCGAAGGGAGCAGATGAGCCAGCCGAAAAGAGCCGCTACTAAATAAACCTGTCAAAGTGTGGTGTAAATGCTAAAATCAAAATTTATTACTTCCAACTCGGTTCATTTTTGCGATCGCGTTTGCGTTCATGTTTCGTGTTATTTTGTTTTCATTTTATCACATTAAACTCCCCGGGGAAGGTATCCGCGCAGATCCATGAGCTTTTGGACACATGTTACACGCAAACGAATACATACTTGCATTTGTACAAACCGCTTACGAATGTTTGCCAAAAGGGGATTGCACACACACATACACACACACACAAATTTCTTTCAAATATATCGCAGTTGTGGTTCAGTCGGGACAAAAAGAGAACCGGTAACCGGTCTTGCGTACGCACTGTTGTCATTTGCCATGATTCAGTTCGACTCGGTGCTTCTTTGGTTCCGGTCGGGGATAGGAAAATAGTTGAATGAATTCATACGCATTATATGCATACCATTAGTAAAACACAAAGAGCCAAACGAAAGTGAATAGAATTTGACCACAAGTTGCGAGTATGTGGGGGATTTTTTTAAATGCACCATAGTCTCTTCGAGATGAGTTACTGATGCGTATTTGTACGTGCGAAAATCGTCAGTCAATTTTATTGCCATATGAATCATTCCGTTGTTGTGCCGTTATTGTTGTTGCTGGTGTTGGTGTTTGCCCTACTGACGAAGTCGACATGCGGAAGCGTTACGTTAGCATCATGGTGGGAGTATGTTGGCGGTCTCCAAGTTGGCATCCACAAAAAGGAGAACGGGAGGAAGTCAGTTCGCATGAGCACGTAAATGGAAACTCCCGGATCCGGATAACTGATGAGCAAAGGCAAAATAAACCAATTTGATTGAGTATTCAGAACATCCAATGCGAACATGTCACCGAAAGGAGGCGATTCAAAAATGGAAGGTTTTTGAAATAAAGATAGGAAATTCCGGCCAAACCAACATTTTTGTTGCAGACGTTTATTAAGGATAATTCAAGTGTTTAGTGTGTCACCTGGAGCTTTGAATTCAATGCATTTCATTGATAATTCCACTTTGCATCAAGTAGTGGAGTGCTACAAACATATTGGTACGCGTAGTTGAATACAGTTTTGTTGGTAATTATTAGATGTTACAACTGAATGCCGCCAGCAGGGGTACTTGTCGCACGGGAAGCCTTACTTTACCGTTCACTGATGCCGGTATGTTCACATCAAGAATCACTGACATTCCCGAACCCCGATTATCTTTGTTTACAAAGCTAGCCACTTTGAAAGGCTTTTAATTTCCAAGTTTGGGTATTATCTTACGTGATCTTGGTTAACCTATTGGGCAGGCCACAAGGTTATTCTTTGGCTATGCGAATGACTAGAAAAGTCTGAATTAACTTGTCACTTGATGGTACTAGACATCATCTGGAGACAAAAACAATGTCAGCATTCCCAGAAGTGGTTTTTTATAATGGAAGCTGATAGAATCACTATTTCGAACTTCATGGCAATGTTCGCTCCATGCAATTTCGAGCAAATCAGCGGAACGCTGCCCAGTATTACCAGAGGATACTGTCAAGAATTGTAAATGGAAAGGGGAACTGTTTTGTAACGGTCTATGAAAGATTTGTTGCACAGTCTGGACCTGAAATTCAGGTATATTCGCGAATGACCATTTATTCAACCCTATCCGGTAAAATTACTCTGGTTGTACATCTTCGGTGGAACAGCTATCCACAGCAAAATAACTGATAATAATGAAAACAGTAACAACGGCAACAACGAGATTTTGGCTCTTCCGACACAAAATCATTAGTCAACATTTATGTGACGCAGAAAAATTCCACATGTTATTTATTAGGAAATTCGATTTCAAAAGCGGAATACCCAAGGATTTACTTTATTTCTTGCCATTTATCCCACTGTTATCATAGATAACGTTTTCATCGGCCCACTTGTTGACAATATATGACACTTGCTAGTATTGCTGATGCTGTCATTGGCTTTCCTGTTTCGGGGTAAAACAATTCCCAACCCATTTCACCTAACGCCTAACCATGCCCTTCTGAGCTTTGGACTACAAATAACTTCATTTTTACTCTTGTTGGACACGCATTGTCTAGACTGAAGTGTTCACAGATTTATCGACCTCAAAAAGGGTTATAATGGTCCACTTGCAGAATAAAAGCTGTTCAAGTTCTACTAAACAAACCATGAAGCCACAGGCTAGCATATTTGCATGCCCTACTAACAGTTCATTGCCTCCTAATTCCGTCAAGTTCAGAGTGCTTAAGAATTCTCATTCAACACTGAATATCAGTCCGTTGTGTACTATCATTGGGTCCATTGAATTGTTCACAGTATGTTCGTGGTATTGGAATTTTTATTTCTACCAAAGTCAAACAGTAATCTGCGTGTTTATTGACCCGTTTGTTTCTCCAGTCTTATTTCGTTATTTTCTTGTGATATATCCCTTCGTCCTCGGAAACTAGACTTGATTTTTTCCCTACAACACCGGCAATCACCTCTTGTTTTCCAGATGATAAAAAGTGACCAGTGTAACAGCCGACAGAATAGTCGATCTTTGCCCAAAGTTTGTCTAAACAATTCTTTTGATTTTACGCAGACTTTTCGTCCGAAAAATTCTAATTGTTTTTATTTGAGTTTAGTATACTGCACACTGGCCGTCAACTACCAGCACCACGTAAATTTCCATTTCCTTTCCCTGATCCTGAAGTAATAGGAGTTTTTGTAGGCTTCTTATACTGATATGCTATGTAATACGTAGTGAATAGAAAAGAGATGAAAAATATAAAAGAAAACCATGTAGACTTAAAAAAGGAGTCCGAAATGTATACCCTTTGTGCATCATTTTTGTCGAATGCGCACAAGCCAGGTTTAAGGAAAATCTACCGATAGCATCAAATTACTTAGTGCCCTGCGAAATACCAAACCTTTTCTCGCTGACTGTGAGTGTACACGTATGTGAAGAGCAAGACCGATGTGTCTCCCAGATCTCGTTGCTGCTGAAACAAAATTTGTTGCGGACAAGCAATAAAGTAAGCATTACGGCACCAGTAGCCAATTCAGTGGGAGGTTTCCGTTTCCTGATTGACGTGTGCACACGGAAATCGCAAGAACACAAGCGGAGTAAAAGTGAAAACATTCAGTTTATCACTAAAATCTCGGGTATTTACATTGTAAATCTTTCTCATCTTGCTTGCCATAATTCATCACGAACTTGTATTCATTCTACCGGAACTTGTGAATTATTTTGAGTTGAATCAGTACTTTGGGCTATTTGGTCCTGAAAGCTGAACAAATTGGTCGATACTTAGTCATTTGGCCGATGGGCAGCACGAATCCACCAAGATCCGGAGTTAAATCTATGAAATTACGAAAGAACTGAAGCCCCATGCTAAATGAGAAACTAGCAGCAAAATTCACTATCATCTGGCGCACTATTACGTAAATGATAATGAGTGATGTCGCTAAGCACCTTTTCTACACGTCACATATCATTAGACGCCTATATGAATGTGACCGAATTAATTCAGTCAGTATGAGTTTAAAAAATTTGAGGCTGTGTTTTATCACTGTCAGTGTCTGTATCTGAAATACAATAGGGCGAAACGAAATGTGAATTTTAGTCATAGATGAATGATAACAAAAGCTTCATCATCTAGTAGATAGATATGATTTATTGAACAAAATATAACACCATTAAGGAATGGTAACAGCTGACCGCAAAGTGGACATAGTACAATTTTCCCAAGCTGACAAAGCCTATTTTGGCATTACGGTCATTAGGAAGATAGATCACACGATGTACCATCGACAATACTTCCGACTGGGTATCAAGTGCCCGTGAACTTATCAGGCAACTATTCCAATGAAAACCGAAAGCTGTCGACGTATGTACGGCATAGTTTTGTAAATGGGCAAATTAATTTGATTCGGATTTATGAATGCGTGCGATCAAACAATTTTGGGATCAGAAAATTCCCATTTTACTCCCCTTGGAATTGGGTAGTTAGAAATTATTAACGATAGAATGTTCGGATGAAATAACCTACACAAGGCGTTCGCTTTTCTGTGCGTTTGGGTATGCGTGTGTGACAAAACGGTCAAAGCACGAAGCCTCAAATCATTTTTTAAAGGCGATTAAAAACCCGCTTGAGTTTGTACATATTGAAGTAGTTCTACGCATGAATTCAGTCTCCAGTAACCATATTGGGATAGCTCGTCGTGCATTCGATCTTACAAGCTTGAAAATCTATGCAAACAGGAATCGTGCATAAAAAAAATACCTCTTATCACGATGTTAATCAAACAGAAAGACCGATTTTCATTAGGTTTTTTGATACGGCTGGAATTTGTTGACACTTCACTGCCTATCCACTCACCGACCATGCACAAAAATTCACGCAGTTTTACTCCATCCATTAAAGTCAGTTTTCAGTAAGTGACAGGCATAGATTCTCTATTTCTACTGGCATTCGAAAATCACGAAAACACACTGATTCGAAAATATTTCGTTATTCTTCACTAGATCAGGTCAAATGTGGTTCTCTGAGAATATCCCCAGTGCCGAACGTTCATCCTGACGTTGGCGGTGGTCGATGGGTCAAAGTAATAATGTTTCTGGTTGTTTTGGTTTCCAGCCTTTGGACTATCGATCACTTCCCCCAAGTTAGTATCCTCTAAATGTCCTTGACGCTTTTCCCAAAAATACGTACATTAAAGTATCAGTAATAGAAGGAAGCAAAAGATAACATGGTAAATTCGCTTTTCTGTTTCCGGTGATTTACTTCGTGTGGATATTTTATACCCTAGGACCACCAGGCTTGTAAATGAGGTAATGACCAACTATGGGGATGGAATAGATCACTTTTATTCTGGAGCGAAAATGCAGTCATTCAGTTGTTCCACTTCATTCATTCCAAATCGAAGCACATTAAGATCACAAGTGGATAGGTACGAAGATGTTTTGCAATGATTATGCTTGCAAACGTTATTCTGTACAGCTAAAAGCATTTAATATTTATCTGATTATCCTAGCAACAAAAACGGTGTTTGTCTAGCAGATGGATTATAAGAATGTACAATCTGCCAGATATGCTGCTTGGATTAAACAGCACTCAGAACCGCATAGGTAAAAAGCCAACTACTGGTTGTGTGCCTGAATATGAAGAGATACGGTATATTAGTCGGAATATCATTTTATTTCTTCGCTAGCTTTTAGTTTATCTAAAGGATTTCTTTGTTATGAAGTACTTTTCAGTAGCTTTGACTTGGGTTGTGGTTGGGAGACGGTTATTCGCCAAAAGCATAGACTGTGACGAAATTCACACTGGGCCGCCAAGTTACTGGGCTAGTTTACCCTATTCAAGTGTGATGCGCTTATTGTTCAGAAACTTTTTCATGCCACCGCACATCGTGTTACCTATAACAGCTTGAGAGTAGTAATCGACAGCTGAATACATTTAATACCGGACTGGGATCAGCAAAGTACAACTAGAAGCCAAAAACAAACGAAAAAGAGTGCAAAAATTAAGTGATTTAGGTAAAAGTGATGTATTTACATGCCAGCTATATCTCAAAATCATAAGGCATTAGTGCATAAAATAGGGAGGGATAAGTTACTTACGAAACATCCAGAGCTATACCAATCATTTTCCTTCAGGAAGAATCAGTGCCAATAATTTATATTCATCTCCCAGTTTCCTCGCGTCCATGAAATGAATCCTCAAACCAGGTGACCATTTTACTCCAATCAGTCGTCCACGCTGAAGTTGTTATCACTGTATGATGTTCAGCACTGACATAATATTTATTCCATTGTTTTATCATGTTGTAAGACAATGTGCACAAGTCGATTCAGGGGCAAAAAGACGTGGCACATAAGAGATTACCGACTGAGAAAGTGCTCGGCTTTGAAAAGGTTCGAAACCAAATCATCCGCGGTCGAACTCTGCACCACTGAATGTATAACCAAAGCCTTTCTTATTCCATAACTCAATTAAAGCCAGCAACATTGCGTCTGACAGGCGACCTAGTGACGACGATTGAAGGATTTCTGCCTTAAGGTATCAAAGGAAATAGTGATGAAGTATAAATACAAAATGTGAGGTTGATCTCCAAAATGGATCATCTCGTTACACCATCTCTCACGAATTAAATGTGGAAATCGACGGGGTTCAAGTGAAAAGCTGCATCATATTCAATAACGCGGTTAAAGCTGTTAATAAATAGCTCACAAAATTTCGTATCCAAAACCATGTAAAATACTAACCAGTAGTATATTCAGATATCAATTCTTCCTTTAAGAAGCAAACATTCTAAATACACTGAGAACCCCTACGGAGTCAGAACTGATACATTCCTATTTTGTACTTTGAAAGTGTAAGCTGTCTTTTTTTGCAGACCATGAGATAGTTTTTGTTTATTCCGTTGAGTCCGTTTCATTATGATTTGTCCAGCTGTAAAGTAAGAACTTATACTCCCAAGCATGTCACGGTAGTATCTGCACAGTCTACTGAACTAGGGCCGAGCGTCGGTACATTGAGTTGGATGATTTTGGCAAGGATGGAGCTCTAGAGGTCGAAAGTTTACTACATGCGAAGAAAATAAGATATGTCTAAAAAAGCAAAACTGCCCTACTGTTGAAAAGCAGGAATGGCCATTTGGGACCAACATTTTCTCCCCATCTCACTATCAGTGTTTGCTTACATATGGTAATCAAGTATGGTAAAATACTGTTAGCAAATCACGTGGCGAAAATTTGCACACATTGTATGGCGTTAAAATTGACGAAAAGCTGACAAATTCAACCTATAAACCATGAATCCGGATGAGGTCAAACAAGGGCTCTCAACATTTTCCTCCTATACATCTGATTTGGATATGGATACAGAGCAAACTGGTGGAGGGCCTTTTGACAATCATTTAAAGAGCATTGTTTCTTCTGTCAGAAGAAAATTTTCCAACATATTTCAGCTTGTCTATGTCGATCCTCCTGAAATTTGAGCGGAATCTTGATTTTACATAATCTTAGTAATTGAAGCTCTCACTATGACCAGAAATGTCTGACGTAGTCTGTCTGGTGCTTTAGTCTCTGCTATCCAGTTGTCACGACTCTGGCTACTTTTTCAAATACTTCTTCCCAAGGCCTTTATGGCATGCCATTACATGTAAATGACTAGTAGAATAACGTTAGATATGTTGGAGTTTGCAAATTTTCCGATTCCTTGAGATTTTAACAAAGTTACCTTTGTGTTAGGGAGTGTTATCGCATGTTCAACCTTGAGGCATACCCCTATTGATTTGGGAAATATTATTCAGAATCTTATAGTAAAACTCTGAAGACTGTAAGATTAAACATTGCGGAGCAGGTTCTTTTGCTTTTGAGTAGATAACACGCACCCTTTCGCAAGAAGATAAATATCCTGCAAATGAGAAGGCCCCCAGCATTGGCTGATAGTGTTCTACCGGATTTTATGCCATTTCCAAAACTGCTTCGCAGCTATTTCTAGTTCAAGTCGAGTTATACCATACTTCTGCTTACGAAAGTCGAAGGCAATACTCTGCATTAAATCTGCACAAAAAAGAGCTTAAAGCTGAATAATTATCAATATAATTTTGGACCAGTCCATGAACACGGTGGTTCCTCTTCCTAAAAGCGCTGAGTGGCATAATGGGTAGATGTTGATGAGATAATCGTTTTACCGTTAGGAGACGATTATTATTGTAAAGGTATTCATCATGCGATTTCAGTTCAAAAATTTCCTTTGAAGACGACGGAAAATCAGTGTAAAGTTCATGTTTTTGGTATGTTAAAAATCCTCGACGAAGTTTATCAGTCGTACTGCGAGTTAGTGTCGTCCCTGCGACGAACAAATGGGAGGAAAACGCCCACACAAATTGTCTGTCCAATTTAGTCTGTTCAAATATCATATGCTTCATTATCGAAAACCGAAAAGAATCAGACCATCACATATTTTGCGTGACATCGTAAATCCGAACACGAAGAAATGTGTACCTATTTACTGCATTGCCTCGCATCAGTTTTATTCTGCTTCCCCGTTGAAAGGCAGTGATGTGAATTAAAAAACCTTTTATCTTCAGATCGCATCAGCGTTATGTAGAATCAGTACCGTCTTGGGTGAAAAATCATGTTCTATTCCAAACTACAACGAACAAACCGAGTTGAATGGTCACGTAATAAAACATCTTTGTGTCATTGGATTTCCAGCGGTATTTGCTAGTTAGATGTTTATATATATTTACCGCATAATGAAGCTATTCGACAGCTTTCTCTAAATCTTACAGACTATAATAATTGTAATCACATTCCAAGAACATAGTATACAACTGTCCACAGCACATCTACGACAAAGTAATTATGGTGAAACTTTAGCTCAGTAGACTTGTGTATGAATTTAATGATTTACATAACCACATCAAATCATTAACGCATTGCTGAAAATTAATAGCAAAAAAGTGCATTCAATAAGACTGTGACGAGAGTTCCAGGAACATCTATTTAGGGTCGATTCGGCGTTTTAAGCACCAGTCATTTTCAATGATACCAAAAGGAAATAGATGAATTGTTTATTCATTTATTCAAGTAGGATAGCAACATCGACATTAGTAAAAACTCTATAAACAATTGGCAAAACACTAAATGGTGCTCTCGCCTCATTTTACCAGTGATTTTTGAAAAAAAACTTGGGGATTTAGTCGTTGTCTAACTAAGCCGTGGAACATCCCCTGGATACTGGTATGAGGTGAAAATGAATAAAAGGCAAGTGAGAAACTGAGGTATGATTTTTCACGGAATTCCTCTGTAGGAAGTAGTTTCACTCTGGCAAAATGTGGTTGAAAGGCGAAGTATCATAAAACCAGACTGTTAAAATGGAATTATTCGGAGGATTTGTTTCCCTCATTTACAGACTGATTTCCAAAGAAGCAACATAATCAATTTTTGCTAGGATGGACTGCCAGTGCTTTGTCTCGTCATCACATCAAAGTGTAGCATGTGACACGCACAGTAACCTGTATCTTGTATAGTTGGATTTCCACCCACCATGACTCATTATCGTCGTTCTCATTCAGGATTAAACAGCCGGGTAGGCCTCACGGGCCGTTGTCTTTCTCCCAAAACTCAAACGTTCCAATAGAAAAACGAATACACACGGTGGCCAATTAGCGCATTTACAAGCACAGTAAAAGAAAAGAATCTTGCAGTGGCCAAGAAACTGCACAAGCACTCGTGGTTTTAGTCATTCTAATTGAACAGAAAGCAATAACGACATCTCCGCTGTTCGCCGTTCACTGTCAAATTCTTCAGTGCCTTCAACTATCTGATTGAGGGGCTTTGTGAACTCCAACCACGAGGAGATTCTGGATGAACGGCACTGTATCAAGTATGATGTAAAGAATAAAGCTCTGACATCAAAATTACCACTAATTCACCAGTTGGTAATGGGGCCACTTACCCTGTCGTTGCCTAAGTTAATTTAGTAGATTGTATAACTTGCCTCAATTTGTGTTAGCTGAGATCTGAGTTGGTTTGCCGTTGGTACACTTTGGCCCAGCCGTGGCGTTTTCTATCAGCAACATTTATTGCTTTTAGGGGAATTTGCACATTAGTTCAACCGGGAGGATAAACAACAAACGGTCACAATAATTTATCTGAAAATTATTTGGTTCTGATGCTAGGTTGAATCTGAATTGGGAAACATTTAGATGAGTTTATTTGAACTCACGATAAAATGAGTTTTCCTAATACAAGAATGCCCCGAGTGTACCCTGATCGGACTGAGACAGTTCACCAAGAAGAAAATCTTCAAGTGCAAATAAAATAATAATAATAATTAATATCGTGGCATAATGTTTGACACTAGAACATTCATGCTTGACATCTGAGCAAAGAATCCAATCAGGCAGCAAAACATGTATGCTTTTTCTCATTTCATTTCAATCCCTCACAAAATCCTGTAGCATATCCTCGATTTTGCAAATGCTCATGGTGACGTTCAAAGTCCCGTGCCTGACATTCACCGCGTGCCTTAATGCCTGTCAATTTTTGAGCATATCAAGGCTACCACGGAAAATGCCAATCAGTCGGGCTTGATCGAGAGGATATCGCCGTCGAATTGATAACATGATGACAACTAACCTGAGTAGGTCATAAAATGCACGTAGGCATTTGGATGCATGCTAAAAGCCGACAAGCTTACAGCGAACCTGCCATCTCTAAAAAAGACAATATTGCAAATCAGTGTTACGTATAAGCGTGCTATATAGATTCATTCACTTAAAGTAGCCATTAAGAGAAATGAGAAATGTGACTTACTTTGTTGGATTCAATGGCTTTTTGAACTATATTCTTGCCGACTTGCTTGATTCCAATCTGAGTACTTCTAGTAAATTTTCCTTTCTTCCAAGTTAATTTACATATAAATGATACTCGATGTAATCTGAGCTAATTTGAACTACTCTGCTTTTTCATAGCCCCGATCTGCTTTTCTCTTACCGGCCGCTTCTTTGTGCTTACCTATTCCACTCGTAATCTAGGTGCAGAACCTACAGACAGTTCAGCATTCATCTCTGACTGACTGAATTATTATGTTACCATCGATGGCTTCGTTGCAAGTCAGACGAAGAAATTTCTTTCCTTTTGCGGGTTGACTGCACTCAGTTGGGCTGTTGAATCGAAAGTGGTGCCATTTAAACTCAAGGATGGTTTATGGGTTCTTGACCACGTACATTGCAACACAGTTAGTGTGCTTATCTTAGAACACATGCGGAGGAAACTAAAATCCTCTACTGGGATCTGAAATTTTTGCGGACACTTGTGTTCTTACTGTCCCGTGTTCGTCTGGTGGTGATTACGATAATATACTGATTGACTGTTTGATGGCATGCTGGTGTGTGCAAATACGTATGCGCACATATAGGCATGCATGCATGCTCGTCGCACAGGGAGAGGACATATCAACTGGAACTGTTTATCGATTTGGTTTACTACTTACCTCCTCGCACGACTATGTCAGCTACGGTCAGTCTGTGGAGCTTGCGGAACTAACGTTCAGATTTATACTAGCACATAGCAGTATTCAAAAGCGTGTTATTAGGGAAGTAGGTGAGCATTCTCAGTCCAATGAGAGAACACGCGTGGGCATTTGATATCTGTAATTGACTGGCATACTGAACGGTAGCCAACAGAAGATCTGCTCCAACGTTGCGTAGATAGAGGAGCGAGTGGACAAGCAGGCAGCCGATTTTAGGTTGGAATGGTAATATTCTGCTAGAGGTGGATGATGCAAATTTTATTACGAGTTTCGAAGGTCCGATTCATTGCCAGTAGGAAAATCGATGGACTCAAGTGACCGTCTGCATCACGCTGGTAACACGGGAAACTGTCTGAACTGGAGACAGAGAGAGAGAGGGATAGATGGGGGTGGAGAGGAGGGGAGGATGGAAGCATAGGAAGAAGATAAAAGTGAGACAGAGTTGAGTTGGTGACCAGTTCCCGAGAGAGATTCCACACCGGACTGATCTCGATCGCGATGCACTGCTCAAACATACAAGCAAACAGTACGTTCGTGGGCACGCTAGTCTGACAACGAAGAGACAGAAAGGGAGAGATGTGGGGACGCGCCAACCGACAGGTACATAGGTAAATAGAAATACGTATAGGTGTATAGATAGACAGATAGGGAGTTAGACACGCAGACAGGCAGGAAGAACTTTAATGGAACTAATGCTAGGCCGAACGTACTCAAATAACGCATCTTGCGAGTGAACAAACCAGATGTATAAAAATGGTGCTATTCTTGAGTATGTAAGTGTGTATGTGCTCCTATGCCCGTACATACAAACATGAGCCGGAAAAAGTTGAGCGAGCTGAAATACGACGACAGCCACCTGGAAAAATATCGGTTATTTATGGTAAGCGCAATCAAGGAGTAGAAGAACCCATAGCCGCGCTTTTCACAAAAAAGCGGCTACATTCTACTTATTTGACATTCACACATCTATTTTTCTGTGTTAGAGGGCAAAGTCTTATATGACCGTACCTATTGTTTAAAATTCACTTATTTTGAACATCTTGGCTACTAGAGTTTTAGAACGTTTTGCTCGGTATAATATTAATTGTCATGGCTCGTGGTCGAAGAAAGGCCATTTTAAAGAATCGAGCTCAACCACTCAATGGCTAATTGCTAATAGTTCCGCAGCAGAGTTTCTCTCAGAAACCATGTGAACCTCCAAATGAGATATAAATTTCGTTAGAAATAACTGAGGCAACGGGTCATTAGTTGTTTCTGCCATTTTACCGTCCGGAAAATGTCTGAAAGAAAGTGGCTTTGTTTTTTAAGAAATTGTAGATTGAATTCAAGCAGGGAGATTTCCAACGATTTGTTTCCTACTAAAGGAATTATTGACCTGAAACCAATCCCGCGTTTCATTACGTAGCCTCGTTTTGCAAACTACTATTAGATGGTTGCAATATATCAGCAAATCCACGGAAGCATATGCTGTTTCAATAGTTATAAAAAGCGAATCACTAACCTGGGACGGTCAACCAGTTAATGTCATTATTCATTCACCAGCATGTGACAGCCTTCGGTTCTCCCACTGTAGGTAGATTTGACGTTACAGAGCTTATCATTTTCAGCGTTTCTTTTGTTGGCAAGTTTCACGTCATCGAGAAACCAGAACGGACCGGAGAATAGGTAGTTGTCGTTCTAACTAAGGGCTGGCTACATGGAGAAAAATGATAAATACCCAAGGTGAGTTCATCCATGGATCGAAGTCCGCTACCATCGTTGACGAAAAATCGGCGCTCCAAGGTCCATCTTCATGGGTTTTAAGGCTGTAAAAGTTCAGGTAATTAGAGCCCGAAAATTACTGAGAATATAAGAGGTTCGCAAACGTAATACTGTCGTGCTGAACAAAACTCATTACATCGAATGTAACAACAAATAATGGCAGTTTAAAAGACACAGAGAGGTAAGAGTGAATAAAAGAAGAGACATTCGCAGCTACAAATATCAAAGGCAAAGCAGAAAAATAAGTGGTTTGCACCAAAAGAGTATGGTGGAAAAAATGATCAGCAGAGTGACGTTAGGTGGAAGGAGAAAATAAGAAGCAAAATGGATAGAAAGCAACTTATCATACGGAGATTGACGACGGTTGTGAGCCCGCTGCCAAGAATAACTATAAATCTGATGATTTGGATGAAGCCAAGGGTGATGATGATAACAATAACGGTGATGATTGCAGTGATGGGGATGATGATGATGCTGATAATGATGGAGGTTGGGGTGATGGCGGTGATGATGTCAAAAGTATTGGAGGGGATGATGAAGAAAAAACTACAGTGTGGTTAAAAAATGGAAGCGGACACAGCAATGCAAATGCTGCTGATGATAACGATGCTCACGATGATGGTGCTGTTGATAATAATGATAGTGGCAATAACGATACTGATAACCATTTCGGCACTCATGATGATAATGGTAACAATGATGACGATCATCAGCATCGCCGTCACCATCGTTGTCGTCATCGTCCTCATCCTCCTTCGTATCGTTGTCGACTCATCATCAAAATCATCACTATCATCATCATCGTCATCATCCTCATCATCATCATCATCATCATCACGCTGTTGATGACTGAGATGAGAAATTTGACTTTGACTATGAAAATGGCAGTGTTGACGAAGTAGACGAAGGCACACTTTCGAGTTCCGATATTATTTAGTTTTGAATAATTAAGACGATTTAATTTGAGTCCAAATGAGTTTCCGTAAAATGATGGTAACGGTGACGCCATTGATGAGGGTAAATTGGACTGGGATCAAGATGTCAATACCGTGGCTCAGTTAATCAGACAGGAAGTGTCAGTGACAGTGATGCGGGTAGGTAGAACCATCTGGATTAAGGTAACGACGAGAACTTGATGTTCATTTAACAGCTACATGTTTTAGGTAGGATGGATTTTACGATGATCCTACTACAACTGACTGTTAGTTCCTGGAGAATGATATCGAAAATAAAGATGACCATAAAATAGTCCGGCTAATGATGATAGTGACAACTAAATGACCATGACAAAGATTTCGGTGCTTCTGCTCACTCTGATCACGATGAGGGGTCCGAAGGGTTAGGATGATAATGACAATAATATTTTGGTGATAGGGAACAGATTGGTGATTGTGATGCCAACAGAGAAGAGAACGAGTATGTTGACATTGACGATGAGGACGATGGTGCTACAGATTGCGATGATGATCTTGGTGTATTTATCGCTAAAGTGATGTAGCTTGTCACGGTGGCAATTGTCGATTGTGGTTCTACATAGGAGGATAGCGGTTATGATGTTCACGATGATGTTGAGTGACCATCATGACGATCCAGATGATAGTGACGCTGGTCAAGTTATGGGTTTCGTTTCGGTTGATGATGATGATGATGACGTCGCTGAGGATGATGTTGATGATGTG
Organism: Fasciolopsis buskii; assembly: GCA_008360955.1. NCBI lineage: Eukaryota > Metazoa > Platyhelminthes > Trematoda > Plagiorchiida > Fasciolidae > Fasciolopsis > Fasciolopsis buskii. The sequence continues at coordinate 254,369 of LUCM01008940.1, read as the reverse complement.
GACAACTATGATGATGAAGAACTTTGTTTCATTGACACTGCGATTTTTGTGATGACTGAGGTTATATTGGTGTTGGTCATTTTAAGACTGATCATTATGATTGTTCCCAGAAAGTATTTTGTTCTTCATGTTGACGAATGCTTCATCCCAATTGGTGTGACTTATTTTGTGGTTGTTTCGTTTTGCTAATACCAAAACCTTTTTATTTCAAATTTCGATGCTTTCTCTTCGGATGTTCTTGCTTTACGGTTGCATATTTGTTATCTAATGTTGGCCCCCTTTTTATTTATCCCCGTTATGTTGTGATTTCTGTGGGTTTCTTGATCCTCGTTTTTATTTTTTGATAAATCGCATTTTTATTTTCGGTTTACGCAGTTGCCGCCGTTAAACGTGATGATTTTCTATATTTGGTAAAGTTTTATTCTCAAATTAATGAAAAATTCCATTTTTCTTTCTTTTGCAACGGACATCTCTGCTCCTTTTTCATTTTTGGAATTGATTTAAATTTCATTACTCGATCAGTATTTTTGTTGCAAGGATTTAATAGCACATTTTAAGTTTCCCCTGGGCTTTCGGCAGACCGAAACTGGGGACATTTACATCATTTGCACGGTCCCGGTAAAGATTACTTCGCAAACGCTTTCCGTACTTTATGCACATTACATTACTGTGACAGGCTAAAGATGTTAATTGTCGTAGTCTTTCATGCATTCCGAATGCATAGTTTTGCGTGTTCCTGGTATTTCCTTGTGAAAGAGGAGTGATATTGGTGATGATTTGGAAATTCCTCGTTGTATCATTTGTTATAATCTACAGCTTTAGCAAACAGAACTGATGATGGAATTTAAGCCTTCACCTTGTTACTGACCTAGTGTGAGAAAGCTGGAGTATGCCACAACACCTCGCTCCTGGTCCCAAACTGACGAATTCAATACCTGATTACCATTCTCTTCTTAGCTCAGTAAGATGTTCGGGAAAAGCGATCCAAACGGGATGGACGTCCTACACTCGTAGTCCTGTTTTCCAACTTTATCCTTCCCCTAACAGGGGAAGCTTTACGGCATTACTACCTAGAGTGGGAATAGGAACCTCAAGCGGAAGCATCAGTCGTTTCCTTTCTGGACGCTTTAATATTCTATGGCAAATCTTTGTTAGATCCATTGGGTAAATTTCCGCACAAAATGTGTTACTTATTATGATAAACCTACAAAGATGCACTTTATTGTTCGGTTATGAAGCTGTTCCCGACTAGATCTACAGTTGATTAACTCATGGGCACTGGTAATAGACGGCGGAAGTCAAACGATGTCTGTCTCCGGCCAATGATTTCAGAGCCCAATTAACTAGTTTTTACCAGCTGGTCAATACTACCTCTCACTCAAGTGAAAACTACGATCGAGGCTGAATATGCACACAAGTAGCACATATATTCGGTCAGGATGAGGCAGGCGATTATGGGGACCGGAAGCGGGAAGTCTATCGAACTGCGAAACCTAAACATTCGAACACGAACTAATTCGCTCCGGAGAAATTCAGATGACATTCCACGTACATTCCCCTTGTGCCAATTCGCGCTACCCTTCTGGTGTCCTATAGGCCCCTGAGCAACACGTAATTCACGGCGATCGTAGCTCAATGCGGATTTAGCGCGCGGGTCATCCCGCTCTATTGTTGTTATACTCGCATTCTCGCGAGGGGTACCAATGATATCTTTCACTGTCTAATACTTTAGCTAATTACATTCTCAACGAAAGATGTAGCTTAACTTTCATGAATCGTAAGCATGAACTTCTGGCACAAAAGACAGGTTTTTAAAAAAATTTCCCTTCTTGGTTAATCCGAATTCTGAATTCAAGTATGGCAAATACCGTGGACTTTCGAGATGGCAGAGGAATTTAGATATCATAAGTAAACTAAAATCCATTTATATTTTGCGCAGCCATTGACTGGCAGCATTTGAAAGTGAAATCTCAAAGTAAAGGTGAATTTCATATTGTCTGAAAATGAATTTCCAAACTGCTTTTCAAATAAAAACCGGAGGTATACTACACATTTAACTTCAATTCAAGAACTACTTGGTTATTTCTTCCCCTTTTAATGACGTCATGCTGCAACACCATGTCTCTTTCACAATAATAACATGTTTAGCAAAACAGGGGACTAAAGAAACCCCAAAAACTCACCCACAACGGAACTCATCCCAGATGTTAGAGGCGTGGTCGATCCCTTCGTGGTCACGACATATTTCATTTGGAAGTTAGCTTTTTGGTCTTCATGTGTTTTCTCATTCGTTCCTTTCCTAACAGTCAGTGTTCGTCATTGTGTATCACGGTATTCTTTATTGTTGCTGTTTTTGTTGTTGTTGTTGTTGTTGTTGTTGTTGTTGTTGTTGCCGCCTCCGTCATCGTCGTCAGCGTTGTCAACATCACTGTGATATTCTGTGACGGGGACTACTCCAAAAAGTTTGCGTAAAATTGCCTACTACTGGTAATGGAGAGTGTAAATGATCTTGACGGTTTTGGTGTGGATGAGCTCGCAGCAGCTTTAGTTGACCTGGACACGGGCCTGCTCTACCATCATGACTGAAATGGCCAAGAATGATTGATTCTCTAGCTCATCATTTTTCCGTAACGGAGTTTGACTGGATCAGCGGATCGAGTAGTGCATATTTATAAGGAAAGCGAAGTGTTGTCCGTTTATTTGTTTGTCTGCTTGTTTGCTATTCCTTCTATCTATTTATTTTGGTTCATAAGTCTACGATTTGGCTGTACGTGTGCGTACGGAAAGCGCTCACCCGTCTGGAAGTCTTGCACTGCCACCGCTCAGCCCATCTTCCCAAAACCCATTGCGACTGTCCCGTTGGGGTTACAGCAACACGAACAACAACAGCAACACTAACGACAGCACGAGCAACCCACTCAAGCATCGTTACCCGGTTGGATTGGCTTCACTCGAGTACGTTGTCCTGAGTACACACAAATGTGGAAACTTGTGCACAATCTCAGAGGAGGAAGGACGTTGGTTGAGCCAGTTGAGAGCATGGGAACATGGTCACATCTGCGAGGTCTCTCCGCTCTGGTCCCCCTAGCACTCATTCATTCGTCCTACAGAATGGCGACTTTTAGGTGCTTCAGTGGCCTAGAGGTACGTGTGTGAATGAGTTGGATTGCGTGCGTATGTATGTGCGGCCAGTCTGAGCGCTCACAGTAACTCCCCGCCGTTTTACTCCCTCCCATGATGTGAAGCGAAGTCAAATCGATAGAGAAGAATTGGGTGGAAAAGCAGAACACACATCTCCGGTTTGACTTGACTGGTTGGAGAGTAAGGAAATAACGAGTCCGACAAAGACAGAGTTGCGGATAGTGTAACGTGAACATACCAACGCAGCAAATTACATGGATTAGAGACTCACACAAACACACGCAAACACGTGCAAAATTTCCATTTACCAGTCTCACTCTATTTATCCCATTCGTCCCCCACTCCCCAAAATGTTTGAGCCAATCGACTGGACAACAAAGCTTGAAAACGCTTAGTTTGTTATCATTTTGGCCGCACGACTGTGCTCACGCGCGCTGCTGTCTATCTGTCTACCTGAGTGTTTATCTGACTATCAACTATGACCTGAGGTTCTGTACCTTGAGCCGAAGAGGTGAACAGGAAGTTGTGTACACCGCCTCCGCTGCCTCACAGAATGGTAAATGTTGCCCTTATTCTCGGACTCTTCAAGACGCACGCATACGTACGCACACACACACGCACACACACACGCACACACACACACACATGCAAGGCCTGCTGACCTGGCCCGCAGTTTCACAAATCCAGACAATTTGGACGCTGCGTAGAACCGTTGTTGGCACGGGACATTAGAATGGTCGACGTGGGGCACTCAAAGAGCTGCTCGCTTACTTAACACTTCTGTCATTGTAGGCTAAATGAACGTAGAATGAAGATAATCTGACAAAAGGAGGCACAACCTTAACATGAACGGATGGTGAATTTAGCCGACATCAGGAAACATTTTTTGACATGGGTGACTCGTCGGGTCTTGGAGAAGGCCGGATAAGAAATGCGATTTCTAGGTAGGTGCACCTCGATGAGAATGATTGGTAGGGTGGACGCGAAGGAAATTCAAGTATACCTAACCAGTAGTGAGTGAGCGATAAACTGACTAATTTCCTTGGTAAACCAATAATTGATTTTCCGGTTAGTCAGTCGGTCCGTCAGTCCAAATGCCTTTCTACTCCTCAACCATTCGAGCAAGTAAATTTGTCATCCACGTGTTCACTTCAGTACTTTTGTGCATACCCGTTGCCGTTTTCTGGTCCGGTGGTAGGTAACATTGCGCTGTCGTCCAATTTGTTATCACACCTAAACTACGGTTCTCTCTCATTTCAAAGAGCACCTTTTTCGTCCAGCTCGGGAGCGGTGACTGAACTTTGCTGATGGTTCCTAACAAAGATGGAGTTACGTAGCTCTTCCACGGTTTTCCAACCCTAATCTGAGCACTAGTACTATGTGATGGATAGTTTAATATTTTGACTGCTGGTTCTGTTTCCCCCTTAAACTATGCTATTTAACCGAATGTTATTGAAAATAAAAACTGCATCAGTTGAATCATTATTGAATCCCGACAGTGTTACAGTGTTAAAACTTGCCGTTATTCCGATTTGGACCTTGCATTTACCTGTACGCAGATTAAAAAACATCTCGGTTTTCACCGGTAAAGAATTGCATGTAGTCATACTCTGTCCAAAAACAAGCACACACGCACAAGTACGAGAAAATTTAATCCAAACCATTTGGATCCCCCTTTCGAAAAGCCCGATCATCTCCGAGGCCTGTCAGCGTCAGACGCGAGCAAAGAGAGTAGAGTAGATTGTCGATGAGCAGGGGAACATGGTACGCCCACATATCTAGGCGGACGACTTAAACTTGGTCGTGTGAGCAGGCGGCGAAATTTTCCGGCGACTGACTAAGAGTGAGGTAAAAATGGAAGTCATATGATGTGCCATCGAGAGTGTGTGCGCTCGTTCTCGTTTGAGGGAGCGTGCTGAAGCAGTAACAAGCACGAGCGCGTACGTATGTGTGGTTTGTGAAATACCGAGTGTTTTCACCAGATGTGTTTGTGTACTTCGGCTGAGGAAAACATAAATATTGAAAACTAACAATTAAGGTAAAACAGCCAACGAAGAGGACAAAGAATGACTTGGCGACTGACACATTACATTTGACATACCTCCTAACGCGTGAGGAAGGATGCGTCGTGATGTTGGTTGCAGTTGCTGTGTATCGTGGACCTTGCGTATCGGACTGTCTGAGCGATAAACCAGAAAATGATTACTGTCGTGATGCATAACGGAATCTACAGCAGCTGACTGACGGATAGATGAATCTGAAAATCGGCGTATGTCTCCCTCCCCAAAATCCTCGTGTGTATCAGCTGCTGATTTCACCACCTTCGTTGGACCGGGATTAAGGCAATGTCACGTTCAAGCAGCACTTTTATTATGCACGCACGAATGCGTGAGCAGTAATAAAGAAAGCTAAACGAAATGAACAGTGTTATCAGTGAAAAGGGAGGCAAAACCGGAACAATGGACGCGAAAACTAAATGAAAGGAAGTATGGCCAAGTAACTTCAGTCACAACTATGAAACGCAAAAGTGATGGAAATGTTTATGTAATGCCAAAAATTCTACCTGTCCTGACCAACCAACTAATGAACTAACTAGCTAACGAACGAACGAACGAACGATCTATCTATCTATCTATCTATCTATCTATCTATCTATCTATCTATCTATCTATCTATCTATCTATCTATCTATCTATCTATCTATCTATCTATCTATATATCCATCCAAATATCTATCTTTCTATCTATCTATCTATCTATCTATCTATCTATCTATCTATCTGTCTGTCTATTCATCTATCTTTTAGCGGGTTTTGGTAGATGTTATCCAGGCCGGCGGTGGCCAAGCGGATAAGACCGTGGCGTTCGGACGTGAAGGTCGCGGATTCGAATCCTCCCACCACCGGCCAACTTCCCCATTTGGCAGCCCTCTGTTGGCCGCGGCTCCCTTCTTGAAAAATGATGTACTGTTATTTCATTAATAAAGGAAGTAAAAAGATAAAGGATGCATGAACCAATAAGTTGTCTGAGTGATTTGAAAAAAGCGTTTTCGTAAGTTTACGTCCATAATCTTACGCACCACTGTGTTATAATGCATTCCTATTCTTTGGTAAGTCTGTTGTCTGTTCCTAAAGTTTACCGGCAACTGCTTTTTCAATTGATGGCAATAATCTGAGCTTTTTGGGGCACTGTGATCGGTTGGAGTTTTGATGCCTGGATTTGGCGTCCATGATTCAAAAATCCGTGATAGCGAACAGGCAAATTTTCCTTTCCATCCTTGTGCATAGCATACTATTCACATGGGGTTCAACAAAAACATGACCAGCAGAAATTTTGATGATGTTGGAGAAACAAACAAACGAACTTCAGATTGCTATGTGGTTGTTTTAATAGGGAAATTGAATCCTTAATGGTTAGTGAAAGCAATTGGTGCACGTGAATATCTCATTTTGAACTGTCACTATCTAGAAACTTGGAATGGAACAAATCGCTCGAATGAACAGAATGCAGACGACACAGACCAACAAGTATTTAGGTCGTTCAAAATGCAATGAGCTGATGGATCGACTAGTCTAAAAGTTAGTCAGTTCACTGATGACATTCATAAGATGAGAGACCACACAGTATCGACATAGGACTAGTTCAGTCCATATATGGGGATCCATGTGACGAAAAGATAAGATAGAGTTGCTGCTCCTGAACGACATCATCAATGTTCCTGCTCGGGTTCATCTCTTCATTAAGGAATTCAATGCTGCACATCGATCGCAATCTTACAACGATTTCTTTAGTTGTGCCGGATGATTTTGAGGTGGACAGTACAATTAACAGGACTTCTGAAACCCAACTTCTCATACTGTCGCAGAATATTACTGTTGGTTGCATTCAACCGGGATGACTTCATGATAACTGTCGGTCCGTATGATTTGCCCTCTGGTAATTGATACATTTGGAAATTTGATTCGGCTGTTAGTCACAAACGTGCCCAAAGTGGAGTCCGTTCAGGAATTTGCACCCTGTACGTTGTGCGTGATATTTGCGTCACCTGGAATTCGAATTTGATCCAGATTACTTTTGTGCAGTTTGCCTTTATTAGAAAAACACTGAATCAGAATGAATCAGAAGGTATTGCTGCAATGATATGTTCAGTACTGCAGCATCAAACAAATGAATGAATATGCTCCAGAAACACGACTATTCTAAGTAGTCAACGGATCACATTTCTTGAACTAGAAACAAACACGACAGAACAAAAACATGTGAACCGCTGTATTTATTCATTGTGCAGAAGGGTGAAAATTGGTCATAGATTTTCAAAACAACTCCCTACGTATCAGATTAGGGAGAAATTGAGAACAACAAACAGAGATGAAACATCTGATGGACGTGTATAACCTTAAACATAAAATGAGCTTTCTTAGATTTGTGATTTAAATCCAATGGCCCAGAGCTTTTTTCTCTCTCTATCCATAAAGAAATCAGCACTATGCAGTGCATACTTCACACTGATTACCCCCAAAAAAATCGATTTGTACTGTTTTCGTCCAATTTACAGAAATTGATTAATTTTGTTTCTATTATCATTTATCCCTCGGGGAAATTTTTAATTCTTTGGCGAGGCTTCCATTTCTCATTCTATCCAGGGAGGGTTCGTAAAATTAATCAATCTTCCAATTAAATTCTCGCACAAAGTTCGGTGTAGCAAAAATGGCTCTGACCGTCATGGAGTAGAAGCATCCATCGACCAATTCAGCCAATAGTCGCGCTGGACTGCGTCGTGCACACAGTCTCTTAATCACTATTAACAAAAGATTACCACAAGAAGGGAGCAGTGATTAAGGAATTGTTTCGTTTTTTTTGGCATAGAACCAACAAGCGCATCCGTTGTATGGGCGCACTTAGTAGACTCAACTGTACAAGTTTGATGAAACCGTGCTTCTTGTTACGGCAATCAGTAGACCGAAAACACCAAACCCAAAGGAATAATAAAAAGTGGACATCGTGTACGGGTCACCATACATGGTTACTCCTATAGACTTTACCCGGGTGTCGTTGATTGTCCATCGAAGTTCGCCATTCCTCACTGAGCTGAATACTACCTGGTTGTCCAATCCGAAATAAGTTATTGACTTACTGGACCCAAATCCAAGCCTATGACCAAACTGCAGTGGGCCGACCTGAGGGTTCAGTAACCTACTGGGGCTGATGGCTCACTTCGTATACCCTTCGAGTGGGAATAGATAGCCTGGCTAACCACTACATCTTTAGGCTACTAATTTCGGTAGGCACAGCAATTTACCCGTCGTATGCCCTCTGTGGTTGGTTTGGAATTAGGGTGTAGCTATTTTCTCTAGAATGAATACAAAAGACTAGTAAATATGGGAAGCTATTCGTTTTATCTTCGCATTTCGGTGAAAGCACTGTTCATACGAGAAGGTATTGCAAGGATCCAGTAGAGGCAGATTGAGATACACAATCACTTGGGAGTAGTTCGAGTGTAGGTCAAAACGAGCAGCTTTGTCGGAGTCTGATACGGTAAACCCTGATCGTGCTGAGATATTTAGAGGAAGTCTACCTATACGCAAACGCTCGATTTTGGTCAGCATTACGGCGGCCAAGAATGAAAATTTGACTGGAATCAAGTTTCAATTCAATCAGCGATATCTTCGTTTCGCTAATAACATGGATGTTACTCAGGCATGAAAAGAAAAGAGAGCAGTAAGAAATTGCCCGTGATGAATCCCCGTTGAATACAAATTCCACCAGAAACAGTTGTGATGCATCGGCCGACGTGACAATTAAAAATCTACAATGGGGATGTAGATATCAAGAAAAAGGTTGCTAGATTTGGAAGTAGACGGAAGGTCAAGTGACCGAATAAATAACCGTACATTTTCACAATTACCTAAGAGGAAGAATCAAGTTTACTATAGAGATTACCATTGATGGAGATCAGCACGGAGACTAATGCGCATTTGCTTTATGATGACATTGCTTTTGCTGGCGATGAACTGTTTTCAATCTTAGATCAATTATTAAAAATCTCTGGAATGGACCACTGTGGACAAAGGGAAAATTTAGCCAGAAATCCCTCTGGAAAACTACTAAAGACTGAGTTTAAAATAGCGTTCATTACTCTATTTCAGAAATTCGGCTCGAGGATATGCCATTGGTGACTCCCTAGTTAGTCTGACAGCTGGAAAGAAAAAAATCATCAGACGTTGAAATGGACTGTTCCCATTGTGCCTGTGTCAACCGAGCTCAAACAGACAAGCTGCTCGACTGAAAAAGTATTGCTGAAGTGATTTGTAATTTCCCCATGTACATTACACCACTGCGCATAATACGGCTTGCTAGAAGCCATAGGCCTTCCAAATCAAAGGCGACCGGGAACATCTCATCACATGGAAGAGAAAAAATTCTATTCGAAATATTATTCCGCGGTTATCATTTACCCAATGTGTGGAAAAAATTATCATCTTGGAGTTTGTGCGATCTAAAACTCTCATGGGTATCGTAAATGATTCAGGGACAGAATTTACAGACATGGTTTTGTTCTGGTTGGAAAATGTTGCGTTTCGCCTCAGTTTACCTGGATCAAGTCGACCGGATATGTGGATATGTATGTATACACGGAGGGATTTTTAAATGTGTCGGCATTTCCAAAGCCGTGATTTTTCGAGCACAACTTCCGTGGTTGAACTACAGGAAAAGAACCGTTTTGGTAAAGTAAAACAGAAAGCGGCGTCATAAATGCAGACAGCAAAGAAAGAACGGCGTGTGTTTGCGTGTATGGTTGCAGGCTTGTGCATGCATGTTCAGTCCATCTGGGTGTTTCCTTGGGTTGGAACTCGTTTAGCCGATGTTGTTTCTAAGACCATTTGCGGGTTAATGAACCGAACTATTTTGATCGGTAATCGACAAGGTTGTCATCATGAACGACTTCATAGACAGCGGAGATATTCGCCTCGGGAATGGCTCAAGAGAATTAGCAATTCATTAATTCATTGTGGCGGCTATTGCCAATTAAATAAGACATCTGATCCCTCCAAGTGACCGTCGATTGTGGAACTGACGAAGAATTTCCGATGAATTTTAAAGATTAAAATGAGTTTCCGTTACGGTGCAAATTCCCTGTTGGTATCAATGCTTTGTAATGTAGAGCTCCACTTGCGGTCTGCTTTCGCGTATTGGACTGGCATTCCCTATTCAACCAAACAATTTACAGACCTTCAGCTATAGACCAAATGGAGAGAACAGTTCATTTTTTTAACTCCGATCCCGGACAAGAAGAGCTATACTGCAGGATAACAAGCGGAGTTCTCCATAATGAAAGCTCTTAGTTTGTGATTCCACACACAACTGTCATCTCTTCAACTATTTTAACGGTGGTGAAAAACGAAACGAAAGTTGTCCTTGAAACTCCTAATTGGTTTATTTTTTTGCAGCCAATCGAATAGCACTTTCGGAGTTCTACCATATATTCACATCAGGTGATTCCTGCCTGACACCATTCGCAGTGCTATGATAGTTGGACCAATGAAGAATTCAGGTTGGGCAACGGTGAAAAGAAACATGAAATTAAGTAGTGAGGTTAGATCAGTGGCCGTCATTTTCTCTTATTCCCATCGCATAATTGTACAAATTCTTGTGCTTCGGGTAAAATCAAAGCAAATTGTCGAACACAGTTAACAGTCTACTTAGCACTGGGTACGTTAGCCGGTATGCCAAATCGAAAACAAACAAGGTAGAACTAACAGATGGTTAGGGTGAACATAGAATAGAGGTAAACCGGAATAAATGTAGTCTGCTGAGATTTCCGTGTCGGGAGGATACCATTTTCCAACATGCCGTATTTACTGTACTTAGATAGAATAGCACGACTGGGACAGGTGCCAAAAAAGGGGTGTTTGGAATCAACACAGCAAAAATCCTGATCTGAAAGAATGGAGACGAATTAAATAGAGAACGAGTAAAATCGGCGTCATTACTCACAATTAATCAAATAATCAATTGTGGTGGCACACCCCCTGGCATGTGAATTTATTCATCTTGCGATATCATTACTTAGATAACCAGTAAAAACCAAGAAAGCAGTTGGTTCATCCTTATAGAAATGAGTAAAAATGCTTCTGCATTGTACCTGCACCAAAATGTGGACCCGGGAAGGGCGATTACAGATTGAAGACCTTGGAGAATATTTTACCGGCCAGGATGTCAACTGCGTGAGGCAGCACCAATTCGTTATTTAATTACATGGCAACGATCCACTAGATCACAGTAATCCATTCTGACCGGCAAGTGACTTTTGCACATCCTTTCTAATTACACCGAAAACTCTAAGCACGACCTGCAGAGCTTGCATCTGATCGCTATTAGCAATAGGTTACGTGGTTCGTGTCCTAGTTATGAAGCAATAATCAGGTGCCTGGAGAGACTCGGAGACTGTATGTTTGACACTGAGTCATGCCTGTGCGAATGCACGTTGTTTCTTTCAGTACCAGCTTCATTTCGTGTAACAATTTACCTAGTACAAATGTATTCTAGTTTTCGCTGCTATCTCACAGCACCATGAGATCAAACAGAAAAATAACACGGAATAGTGAAAGGTCGACTGCGGGGTAATAAGTTGAGAAACCGTTTAGATTTAAAAATATCGTGTGCAAGAACTCCACGGACTGCGACGTTGAGTTATATCACCCACTGTCTCCAAGCCTCACTTGTGGTAATCCAATGAACCCCAAACCTGAAGTCTAATTGTATACACACCAGCCAGTCCAGTGGTCAACGTTTTGCATTTTTTACTTCCCGGACTTATACTTCAGAAGTCGTCTGTCTCCGAAAATGAGGCGGTCTTTCCGTGGGCATGCGCAGATTATAGCCAAAGTATATTGACCCATTCTGATTTGGTGCCTATTCTAAACACTGAACCCCAGGACCCAGCCCCTTACTCCAAACCTCTGAGCAGCTGACAGAGTTATTCCTTATTCTGCCAACACTAGGAGGGAAACGGTATTCAAACACCGAAAAGCATAGCACAACTGCTGCCGTATAGCGGCATCGACCTCACTGCTGCAGCGTACACTCGACCTTTGATCGATTAGCGAATGTCACGACGATGGCAAAGATACTTCATTTTGGTAAGTGCCAAGCGAGCCTTTTGTATGCGCAAAAGCACTCTTTCTTATGTGGCACCATCTGGTGAGACAAAAATAACCAATTAATTAAACCAATCTAACTCACCCAGTTGTTCCCCTACAATACAAAGTTCGGCCTTGCGTCAACCCAGTCCTACAAAAACAGTTCAATATTCGAAGGTGCAAAGCACTTTCCAAACATACCTACACTATGGTTCAGACGGTCCGGAAAAACCCACAACTTACTTGGGTATTCACTCAGCAGCACAACACTGTCAGCATATTCCTAGTTAGATTGCTTCCTGTTGAGCAAATATCAATCCCACTATTCTTACATGAGGATACGAATATCTCCAAAATCATTTTAATGACAGAGTTAAAAAGGGAAAATGACAGAAGACAGGCTGGCGAACATTAATTCTCGTGGTGAACTCTAGTGGAAGATTCCTGTAAACAAGAACTCGGCTTCAAATTTTCATATACAGCCGTTGGATAAGCGAAATGAATTTCGCTGGCACATCCTGCAGTGAGAGGCAGAGTTAAAGAACTTTACCAACGACTGAGTTAAACGCAGCTTTCAAACCAAGGAAAAAAGAAGCCCCAAGTCTACAGGAATCTCGACCCTCTCCTAAGATCTGTCTAAAACTAAAGATTTGGTCAGAATAATCAACCATAGCGACGGACGCAGGTTCGCTTCCTAAGCACACACCATTCGCGAGTACTAGATCATTGGCGGAGGATAACGTCCACGAACAGTTTAGATGCGATTCTAATTCTTTCTGATTTTCACATGAGAGTCTATCATCTTTCTTGTAAATCGATGCAATTAGCGAATATATTGCTCTTTAGAACTTTCTTCTTCTGTTCAGATTGATCTTACCCGTGCTGACTTCGATGTTAACACTTTGCTACCGTCCTTGAACAAGGACGAAAACAGACCACTTATTTCAATAGCCTTGTGCATTTTAAGAAAACCTTTCCGTCCTACCAACTTCACTTCCGACAGAGGACTGGTATCGACCGGCAATGGCTCACTTGCAGTCCTAAGCTGAAGGTCCACTGTTCTTGAAATGGTTCCGACCAACGTTCAACCCAGTGCTCCTGACAGTGAATCAGTGAGCCGTCAGATTCTCTGATCACCTTACCTACCCTTGGCTTCCGTCGACCAGTCAGCAAACATCCTTACTACCGTCGATAGTCCCAGCCTTTTTCATCTCCAAATCCATCACTCTTTGCGATCACTTTTCAGGCTCTTGATCGGCTGACATTTCAGAGATCTCCGGATCATCTTGTATGCTGCATCAGGAAAGAGATCTAGAATGGTCCCATGGAGCAGACGAAATCGAGAACTTCTATTGCTTATCTGGTTTATGTGACAAAGTGCTGCATAGCAGCTGTCGCAGAGGGCAGGGCTTCTGTGATCTGCCCCCAGTATTTCCTCGGGCCCCGGGCATTTTGTTGAAACAAAAAACGAATTGGAAATTCCGATTCGAAATGAAGTTGGCGGTTCTTCTTTGAAATTAGTTGTTCTGGGCAAGTGGTTTTCATGTTGATGTGACCAAAGACTAGGCAAAACCAAAAGGGACCTCGTACCAAGGCATGATCTGAGGTTGTAGGTGTGCGCTAGAACGACCAATAATCTCCGAAGTTTGCACGTCACCGGTTACCGGTGGTAATGTGATCAGCCTGAATCCAACGCTGTGAAGGCAAATGAGAATGCCAAGTGGGTCGACGTCGCCCTTTATGACAAAAATAGGTGTTCGACAGGAAAGGTCCGTGATCCTGATAAACCTAGACGTGACGATCACCTTTGTCGGAGGGTCAGTGAGGACAGAAATGTGGCCTCCGATTTTGCCATTCAATCTCAGATAAAAATTCCAGGTGGAAGTTAAAATGGACGGCGACGAAGACGTCCGTTGATCTCTCACTTCGGATTAATCGCGATAAATCCTAGTAGAACTCGTTTTGGCCTCATGGGAGCTGCAGTCTATGGACGCATAGAAGAACAAAGTAGGGTGCTTCAATTGACTGACACTGACACGTACAGAACTGTCTATCAAAAGTGCACTCAACTGACCAATGACTAGTGTACCGTCTGACAGTACAAATGACGCCCACATACCCAGAACTATCCTAATGCCAGCCTTTCCAGGAGCACTCGAGACTTAACCACCTAACAGGCGAGGAGTGAAGCAAGGGGCTGAGCTATGAAGTGATTACGGAAGTGGAACCCTGTAGGTACTTATTTTAAAAGCTTCAATAGTTCTCACTACAGCGGCTCATTGCCCTGTTTGGTTAGGCTTGCTGACATTGAAGGCAACTAAATGAAGCAGATGCTTAGGCTTAAATAATGCATCCAAACTATTTCTTTTACCTTCACTAATGTTGTCATCAGATAGTTTTTCTTGGGATCTTGCTTAGTCTCTAAATTGGAGAGCGGAAATTAGAAAGATTTCCCACTGAAACAGTGGTGGGGTTTTTTCGAGCAATCGATACTTCGTGGCTACCCACAAATCAGAATGGGCTTTTCTATGTGAAGCCTAACAAGAGCATTTGACTCAGGTCTCACCTACAATTCAGTGGGGCACTAACCCAGCGCGGAAACTCGGAGTAAAACATATTTATCACTAACCATTCCTGCTTGAAGAAATGGGCAGGACAGTCGTGAGTATTCTGCGCGTCATTGTGTTCGTGCTATTCCTTGAGGTTTGTGGACGGGTGTAGCTACGGCTTTCGGTCATTAAGTTTTAGAATGATTAAGGTTCTGAACCAAAAGCTTTGGTCCTAAGAAAAACTGTCCGCAAGACAGCCGTGAATTATCATTGTGACGGATAAAGCTTGCAGTACTCTGATGTGAGTATGCAATCCAAGCAAAGCAAATCGCGTTTACTCAACCCAGATAGTCCATGTGAACTGTTGAATTCATGACCATGCGACTCACATCTTGTCCCGATTAGCGCAAAAACTGTATTCGGCTTTTGGGCCTGCAAATAAGTAAGCTGCCTATTACATTTGGCCCGGATGGAAATTTATTCGTCATTTAGTGGGTTCCAGTGGCCACCGTAATCTGATGGATATACATACAAAAACTAATCGATCTGATCTTCCCTCTATTGTACTCTACCTGTTTCACTCAGTCACCCTCATGGTTCTATTTATCATACTATGCCACCCACAAGCAACCACCCTGAACAGTACGGTTTATCAACAATGCTCTAAGTTACAGTCAGCTAACCCAGAAGGCATGGTTTTCAGTTACTACTAACAAGCTAGATCAGCCGACTCTACAGGTGCGACTGGGGAAACAATAACCAACTTATTTTTCAGATCATTCCACCACCTTGGGAACAGCAAATTAATTCTTATAATTTCAGGAAATCAATGGTAGATTTCCACCACACCATATACTACATGATAGCTTACACGAAAGGGGGACATTTGGATTGCCCGTTACCTGGAAAACAACGCCCCGTGACTGACCGTGTCATGAACAGTGTTTTTCCTCTTTATACTTCTGATCTCATGACGGACAGATTCATTCGAGCACACCACGCAGTGTTACCGGTCGAGATGAGCAGGTTTAGACTTTATGAGCAGCTCCGGCGATAAAGCAGTCGGTGACCACACCTCGACTGCCTGAATTTTGGCTGTCTGCTTGATTGAGGTAAAGATTTTCTGACCTGTGCCTTGACACCAGACTTTTATACGATATGCGTGCCAAACACAATGGACGCACCATTTTGTCCTTACTCACTGAGACATGAAATGGATGAAGTCAAAGATAATGATTTATATACGGCTGAATGAATTTAACTGACTTCTCTTTTTTTTTCAGTGATAGACTAGAATCAAAGCCGGAAACTGGAGTTTTTTATTGCTCGTTGGGGACCGCTGAACAAACTACGGATGAATGTGTCCAACCGTGCATAAACTGTCAATCACAAAAGGGCCAGTTAACAAATTCATATAGTGAGTGGACTTAGAAAGGTGGCACTTTTGTTTGTTTCATTCTCAGAAATGGTTAATCATTCTCCAAGTCCTCAGAGAGAACAAGGAAAGAGAAATATTGTATATGTAGATGGTAATTAAAGCCTCTGCCCACAAGCTAGCTAATACTAATTTGTGAACGAAAAAAACAGCACACATGCAGCTCTCATTGACTTTGAATCATTCCAAAATATTCTATTGTGAATGATATAATGTTAATAACAGCGTTGTTGGTAGATGCAATGCGCTAAAGTTTCGACTACCTTGGGTAGTCTTTCTCAAGGCAGGTTTTACAATCAAACGTTCACATGCCAACGGATGTTTAGTTGTCTAGGTGTGTTTGCGAATACATTCTTTGTTGGTATTCTGAAGATACTTGCACTTCTAAGGTATAAATAAAGACCAACAAATACGAGGAATTTATTCATAAGTTTTGCTTTTTTTACCTGATTGTGAATCATAATAAAGCCATTTTAACATGAAGGTCCCTGGCTGTCAAATTAGACCTGCCTTAACATGAAAAATGAAACCATTTTGGACTATAAAATTTCACAAGCTTTCTTGGATAGGCCTTCACGAAAGGTCATGAATTCTGACTGGTAAGCTCGTTCGACAGAAGCACTTATTTTATCGAACATTCTACCTAAGATTAGCTTTAAGGTTGCAAGCTAAAGTTTAGTGTTTCATTACTAGGATCTTTTACGTGGACTGGAATTAGTAGCTTTTGTGGACCAGGAATAGGACAACTTGATCGCGATTAACATCGAAGATGACCTTGCATCAAAGTCGTTAGAACACGTTATGTTAGCCGCTTACGTTGTTATCACGACAGTGAGCCGCAAATATTAAAATATTTTGGAACCTAATTATAGATGTTGAAAAACTCATTAAAAAGTCTTATTGAATCCGTATTTTCATATTCAACATTATCCAGTGTTTGAACCAAGGAAGGTTATCATTTATACAATATTAACAAATACCGGGACTAAAATCATGCATCGACCCAGGAAGTCCACCATTCTAAAAGCCATAGAGGAGATATTAATATTACTGTTGGTATTTTGCCACTAAAGTTCTCTTCTTCAATCCTCTGATGAAATGTTGCTGATGTGTCATTGAGTTTTGTCGTATTAAGGAAGTAAAATATTTTAGTGCTTTGAGTATCAGCAGATACAGAGTGCGAACTAATAATTTAATGCGGCAGAAAATGAAAACATCCTGGGAAACAGCAAAAAATGATGGCTGGAAAATTTTATGATTGACCTCTTTTGTTGATAGATGCATGCGAAGTGATCAATAACAAAATGCGCGCTTTTGTTTGGAAACTTTTCAGAAAAGTTGCCCCACACTAGTATATACGTTTATGTAGTTCACCAGGCCACTAATAGAATGACAAAAATCTTCCAACCGGACAATATAGAAGGCAGTAAAGACAGGGTATTATTCGTCATTAAATTGACGACGATATTCTCCCAACTCTAAGAAGATGAACAACGCATGAAAAGGGTAATTTTTCCGAGAGGAGCTCCTTGTTGCCGCCCACCAAAATTTTGTAAACATTCCCATTGAAGTAGAGTAATTTTCTTGCACTTTGACATAATTTCGATGAAGGCAAGCACAGCTGGAGAATGTGGTTCATATAAAAACAATACAGCATAAATCTTGTTGTTATCAAAATATTTCGTGTCATGAGATGATAAGTCAATCAGCTTACGGCGGGGGAAATCACGAAATTCCTTTGAGTATATGACAAAAGTGATTTTCTATTATGCCTCGATGGATACGACATTAAAATGATCAAAAATCTAGTGCAGAATAGCAGCTGGATAATTGATTACAAGTGTCTATGAGTGCTATATTTATAGCTATATGCTTTTCAGATTGTTATGACTGAATCACGTTGTGCTGTACCCAGCGAGCTCGCAATGCGCCGGCGTGGAACAATACGTGCACTGGCCAAGTTGGGCTACTGACAAAATTTAAGGCATAACTGTCCAATAAGTAACATAAAAGCTACAGGATGATTACGGAAAGCTTCAAAAATTCATACTGAATGACAATAAAAGAGAATTATTCTGCTCACTAGAATCTCATTTGAATTGTCAGGGACGTGAACGGACGATAAGTCCATTAAAGAATCACACGGTGATTCGTTGGAGGCTTTTCGTCGGTCAGGCAAGGTTAACCTCCGGAAAGAGGATACAAGGCCCGTAATTATTGATTTTTCTTCTCAGCATTAAGTTTTGCGTACGGAAAATTTTGTTCATCCATCCATACGCGAAACATACTACTGAGGAGTATTTTGCGTTTCTGCCGTTGCACAAAATAGCAAGAAACTTTTCGACAATACCTGGTAAACTATGATTGGGATTGCATCAGTGTGAATGGGTGTCAACAAAAAAATATGCACAAAACTATACCACAGCAAACTAATCCATTAATATGAATGAGATCACTTAAGAATACTAAATACAAAGATATCAAAAATGCACCCCATTATGAAATAATTTAATTGTTTATCTATCTATCTATCAATCTATCTATCCATATACTAGTCTATCTATCTACTCACTTATAAATCGATCATATCTAACCAAGTAGCTAATCTGTTATCTTATTAGCTACCTAACTAACTGTATATAAATTAGTCTACTCAGATATCTATAAATCTACATGCGTACAAATTTATCTATCCCTTCATAAATATGGATAGATCAATTTATGTGCCTATTAATCCAGCTATCAATCAGTCAAACAATCTGCTTGTCTGTTTATTTATCTTTCCATCTACTCCTCTAATTATCTCTCCACCTATCTCCTTGTGTGCCAACGTTTTTATATATATATATATATATGTATATATATATATGTATATATATGTATATATATATATATGTATATATATATGAATATATATATTTGTCATTCTATTTTTCTCTATCTCCTTTTTCTTTTCCTCTCTTTCAGCTTATCTCTTTCCCTTTCTTACTATCTCCGTCTATTTGGTTCTCGTTCTTTCCCTCCTTCTTTGTATCTGTTTGGCTTTCTGTTCACTCGCTTCTCTCTATGTTTCTCTCTCTCTCGTTCGCCCGCTGTATCCACTTTTTTCTGTCCTTTTTTCCACTCCTGCTCGTCACAATTTTCACCTCCTTTTGTCTCTCTTTCGTGTGAGCACTTTTTCTTTTTTCCCTCCGAGTCTGGTTAGGATTTTGTGGTTCTTCCCTGATCCCGTAATTTTTAGCGAAATTTCGACAGCATGCAGTAAGCAAGAAAATTTCCCAAAAGACTAAAGACTTATCACAGAACCCTCGAGGCTTGCGGGTGAACAGAGCCATTTGAAATGCAATGCAGTAGTCAAGCTCATAGCGTTATTGGTAGATGTAATGCGTTACATCATTCATAAAAATAAAACAGTACATGGCGCATCAATTTTTCGATGCGCCCCTTACGTCATTCGGTCCTGATGTTTACAAACTCGTTACCAGTAGTCAGTCAGCTGAAAATGTCGGCGAATCCTCCTCGTTCGAAGAAGATTCTTAACATTTTGTCATAGATTGTGATGATTTTCTGTTGTTTTATTCGAATGACAGTTACTTCTAAAAGCGGGAAATTTGTGAACTTTATTGACTCGATCAACTTCATTGGTTTCGATCAGATATACGATAGTCATTCCGTCAGTTGTTTTTGCCGCTCTTCGTCAGCTCGAACACGCGCTGCGCACCTGACTCAGCGAGGTGACAACCAAACGATTTAATTTAGATTCGAAGGGTAATCACATGCACCCTGACTGATTTATGGTACACAAACATTCCACTCTCACGCGAAGTCTGGCAACTAATTTCTCAGCTGATTCTTGCGGATTTCTGGGGTGTGTTCTGATCAGCATCGTAGGGCCTGATTGACTGCGACAGTGCTAATTACCATATCTCAGATTTGTTTGCAAATATTTTTCACGTACAATTTGCGTCGCATGAGTTTAATCCTATGGTGAAATCGAAAGACTACCGTCTTTCTCGTATAATAATCTGATCAATGCACTGCTGAGTTCACATGTGATTTCCGTGTGTAGACCAACTTTGGTTTGAATATTTCCGGCTTCATAATATCACAGAGATGGTAAGACCTCAAGATTTTAAGACGAGAAGCAGAAGGAACTTTAAGAGGAAAATCTTGTTTAATACCAGTTTACAAATAGTGAGTGTCATATTTATACAATCCGTCCACTTTCCTGAAAATTCTTTTGGGCATCTCCATTTAATATTTTCACAAAGGAGCACAAGTGAATCAAGGCGGAAGTTAGAGAAAAACTTAAAACAAAACTAACATTCATAGCATACAAAGTTGTGAAGCCCCGGATTATGATTATTCGGAGGGAGCTGGTCTCGATGACGATGACCAAGACGATGGTAAAGACTGCTGTGATTTTGATGATGATGATGATGATGACGACCATATTCCTGATTCGTGGCTGAGATACCACTGATGATGGTGTTTCGAACACATCGGATGATGGCGCTGATGATGTCAACGTTGGGAATTCTGATGGCGCTGACGTTTGCTTTGCTAGTGACAAGGATGACACTGATTACGTCATGTCTGAAATAATGATTATTCTAATGGCGACGATGTTTACAAACTTGATAGGCAAGACTTTGATGTTACTGATGATTTCTGAAGAAAAAAGTAATACATATATCTTATTATACGAGACTGAAAAGCTTTTAGTTATTTGTGGAACAGGGTTTGCTCAAACCTGTTTTCGTTTAATTTGCTATTTTTCGACGTTACAGTAGGATAACTGATGGCATATGCCACATGCTATCCAGCTTTAAGTCTGGTTTGTTTTTTGTGAAAAAATACAACCTAGCGGCTTCGGTGTCGAAGTTAGATCTCAAGGGTTGGTTGACATTCAAAATAAAATGGTGCGGCATTAAACAGCCACTGGTTTTGCATGACCTCCGGTCGCTGACCCCAGTGATCGACTTGTGTGGGGATGTCTATCCATTGTTCGCCTACATAAAAATAGCCGTGCAACTGTCCAGATGGCCTTGGATAAATCAGAATGGCAATGCTTTCCAGCTATCAGCTCGAATGGCATGGATGCGCTCCACTGACGACCCTCAGAGGGAATGATAGATCGTGCAGTGCTTCGGTGACTTCTTATTGCTAGGCCAGGCTTCGATGCAATATGTTCACTTGCTCGTTGACAAGTTGGGCGACTATTGCTGAATCATAATCCACAGACACTAAAGGACGCCATTATCAGCATGGAGTTAAGATACGACATCACCCCATTCTAGTTGTACCATCCTTAGTGAAAACTCTATATTAAACTAATGAAACGATTGCTAGTACAAGTCTGGCAATCACGATCCTTTCGACAAGTAATTCTAGCCAAATTTAGATCGGCAGACCAATTTCGATCGTTATGCTCACCAGATGGGGCCTTTTTATCCTGGGTTTAAGAGTCGCCGCAGCTACTATGGCTGCTGGTCCGACAGTTAATTGAGCGAGCACCTCAGCCAGATCTGCTGTGCGTACGTATAATGAAAAGCACGCATGCAGCCCCAAAACCACATTTATTAAATCAAAAAATGAATGCTGAATTTGAAAATGCAACAGGTAAACTATGAGCACTCCGAACCCGTCTCGTACGAGAGCCATCAGTATGTCCAGTCAAACAAATCCAAAATGAAGACTTCTTTTTTCATCTGAATAGTCGCTTATTATCACCGCGCAGAAAAAGTCAATGGTTGCGGATAAATTCTCACCAAGAACAGCTCTTACAGTAGCACAGTGAAACAAAGTAACGCGAATTTTCGTAAAATTTCACCAAGTGGCGTCTAATGAGCCAGTGTGTTACCTCGGTCGCGGGCACCTAATGGGCCATAGATTTCCGAATAATCCTACGAAGCACACTGAGGAAAAACAGTGTGACGAATAATCTCGTTTTCAGTTAGTCGTAATCATGACAATACATAACATTATATATGATTTGCTGCAAATGAGAGGGGGATGATAGGTTACAGTTCTAGTAGTCAAAATAAGTCCACCGTTGTGTGTGTGTGTGTGTGTATGTGCGAAACGGGTGGTGGTCGGAACTATAGGTTGGGGAGGGTCGATTTGCACCCATGACCCGGGTCTGTAATGGATTCGATAGGTTTTCGGGAGTGCCGAGCGGGCCAGGGTAGATTCAGTGTTTGCGCGAACTGCTTTTGGGCACACGACGCGGGATCGTAGAGACGAATGCATAAGGCCTCGGCTGTAGACAGAACCCAGAACTTTACCAGTTTTGACAACCTACTCGAGCTTGTTCGTCACACTGTGATGTTTCTCAACGTGCTCTGTGGGATTATTCGGAAATCTAAAACAAGCCAAAGACCCAGATGTACTTCGTGAACTAAACAGTTAAATTATGTACGAAGTTGGCTCTGACGTATGCTCAGATTCAGTTTATTGACGATGGCATTGTGAATCTGGAATATTCTACGCAGTACTGAACCATTCTGAGAAGGAACCGACTCGCAGTCATGTGTTTCTTTACGCCGTCAAACTCTCAATGAGCGAGATACCTTATCCAGCCGAATAACTGAACTGGAACGGAAACTTTTTGAATCTTCACAATTGCTCGGCAGACTGATGAAGGAAGAGAAAATGACATTCGTACCATACGCCAACTCGATCGTTGTAGAGCAAACTCAACGGACGCTCCCTTTATTAAGAAAACTCGTCAACCCTGCGAAAGTAGCTACTGAGTTTCCTTCTGATCTAATTACTCGCCGATTGACTTGAGGTTCTATCGCTGGGACAAATTTTTGTTGCCTAGGTAATAAGCGTAAACAGTTGGACATGGAAGTCGAATTTGAGAACCTTTTCGCCCAAGTCACAGATCTGGTTCCATCATCCCCACATGGGTCAGAGAAATTAAAGACTACTCTGGTTAATGCCTGCTACCATTATCGAGACATTAAATAGTCAAAAAAAGGAATAGTGACTAGAGAATACCTAAAGCGTCCTAAGGATTTGCAGAGTTGGTCCTTGCGCTTCTGAGCAAAGGTTTCGGTGAAGTACAAGTTGCTCTGGAAGTGTCGAAGAATGCCGAAGTTCTTTAATTGGAATTCTATGGTCGGCCATATTACTTACATTCAGAGGTTTCTCACCGTTCGCTTGATTTTCTAGTTGCTTTCAGGCTGTGAAGATAAATTTTTGATGGAATACAAAAGGAGAAGCATACGACTAGCATCTTCAGTGAGCTGTCAAAATGCTCAAAAATCCTGATCGATCAAAGCAAACCTGGGCTTTCCGTCTGAGCAACTGATTGAGTAGATTAACTATGAGGTATTTCAATGTTCACCTAGTGGTTTCAACAGTTTGATGGTATTATAAAGAACCAATCCGAACCTGCTTTAGGAAATATTAAGCTAGGAGTTTTAGGCCAAATAATTAAACTTCTCTGATGGTTTAAGGACCAAAATAAGGGCAATGTGCCCTTGATTTCTTCAAAGTGAGAAGTGTAGTGCACCGTTGACTACATGCATCCTCTATATGGTGATAGTGTTTGATTGTAAGGTCGAAAATGTTATTTGTGACATTCTGTAGGTTAGAAATGACCCAGTTTTAATAACAACCGTAGGAAAGTTTGTTACTAGTATGTTATTTATAGGGATGGTGGGCAAAAGTTTTATGGTAAGTGCACCCACTACTCTTTCATTCCATCCCCTCCATGCTTGCTCACAGTGGTCGGTTTTGGCACAAATCTCGTTTGATTCGTTGGAGGTATGCACCGTTGAGTTGGACCAAAAATCGTGTAACACGCCAAATGCAACGGGAACCCAAACTCGTGACCATATATACTCGTTCTTTGGATGAGCCATGTCTAATCGATAAAAACTTCCAATGGATCACAGTATGTTTCCTAAGTGGGCTAATTATAATGACTCATGTCAGACTGCATTCCCGTAGCACATTTTCTTTTGCATGTTTCAAGTTAGAATTGAGAGTCACTTAACGGCATCACATGTATACTTGTCCTGTTTGCTCGAAACAGTGGGCGGTCTAGGTTCACAGAACATCGTTCATGGCTTGACCAAAAAGTGAACGACAGTGAATGACTTATCTTAGTAATCAAGCTATCTGCGCTGGCTTCTAGTGGTCTTGTGAATACATGAACTGCATGAAACAGCGCCGCCACTAACTACTAGTTTCTAAACCGCCCTGGCTGTGACCGATCAATCTGATATAGAAATTTTCCATGACGTTAAACAGTGAGCTGAGCTTTAACACCACAAGATAACTGAAACCGAAATCAAAAGACTGCCAGTCAATTCGCTTAATTATCAAAGGGATATAAATGGATAAACTACACATTTTCTCGCTATCGTGCTCTTCATATTGTCCAATTCATGAATAGTCACCGTTCAAGAAACCTGATAGCTGAAGTTATTTGGAATGAATTCCGGATTTGATTGTCAGTTCTTCATCGTCAGCTATGTTCTAACGCCTGGATCATTGGAGCGCGCACTTGGCCTCGGAAACTGAGATTATGAACCGAATATGCAAAAGCAACGGTTATTTATATTATTCCTTGATATCCCTCCAAATCTTGCTTACAACTGCCTAAAAATGATGCATGCGCGCGATCATGCACGCACACACAAACAGAAAAGAAGCGGTGCGTTGCTCAACAAACATTACTAACTGAACTTCTCAGCCAAACATTTGTTTTATGTTTCCAACTAGACCAGCTTAGCTGGAATGAATGAATGAATCCAGAATGGTTGCAGTTCATCCAGATCGTGGACAAAAATTTAACTTGCAAATTATGGCGCCTCACTGTGTCAAATGACTCAACAGCCCGGAGGTATGAATTATCGTTCTAAAGACCGCGCATTTTACCAGCCGACCACCGTTTGTTTTTCATCTCCGGCTAATGGGACCTTTCATTTGGACAATATCTTCCTTGCACTAATGGTTCAGTAAATGACGAGAGGTAAATGTCAAAATGTTTAATACTATGGACGCGATTAGCAAAATACTGGACAGAAATTTATCTATCAATAACAGAAAGTCAATTTTAACTATAACTAACCCGAGGCAGGTTAGACGTGAAGGGTTGGAAATGCTTTCTCTCCAAAATGAATGCAACGACTCTGTACAAATTCACAGACTTATTTAGAATAAAAGAACGAAGCCCCACAACGGGCCGACAGTGACCTTTCGGTGCCCGGCAGGACTGGGATGAAAATAAAAAGTTCAATTCAGAAAAAGCCTTACGAATAGGAAACACTATCAAACAGTTTTCCAGTAAAGTCCGTAGGGTAATCTCGCTTGATTTTATTGTTTCTCATATCCCAGCTGACTATTCTGATGGTTGGCAGAACCCCGGTCCGCCTCTTTCCCACGTTCCTGAGCGTGACAAAAGGCAAAAATGTGAGATGCCCCAAATTAATACGACCGATAATTTATTGCGCATTGTAAACTGTATTAATTAAAGAATCATCTTTGTAAAATTCGGAACAACATGTCATTATTATGGACTGAAAATCTGCTTTAACTGATAAATGGAAAACCTGATGGGATGAAATTCGTACACCGGGCCAAGGTAAACCATTATTAGGTGGACATGAGAAGCCTTCGAATCTTATTCGCGCCTGTTGTTACCGAATTGACCGCGGAAGCAAAAGTCTGTAGTTAACCGAGTATCACCCATGTGATCATTTTGAAAATAACCATACGCAGATAGTGCAGATTTTATTAAAAGGCAAAGGAATATCGGTGGAAACCCAAAAACAGAGCCTTGAGTCGGAACTTTAAATCAAGACGTCCATCGAAATGTTTGGGGTAATCCTTATGAGAACATAGTGACAGACGAACTCCCCAAATCCGGCAAGCTTATGACTAGGGGGATGAAATTTTAAAATGAGTACGACTCTGGAACTAACTGCAATTTGTATGTGTAAACTAACCTGATCTTAGGCTGCATTTCTTGCCAGCTACTACTCTCGAAATGCCCAAACGAAATGTACTTCAGGAGTAGGAGATTGGATAAGATAGTAAAGTGATCAGTCTTACACTATTATTGCTTCCTGTAAATTAAAACGGATGCAGCTAAACTAATGTTACTGAAAGTGCATCAAAATGCAGATGAAAAATTCTTCGGACCCGCAAATAAGCGAATAATGTTGATTGGCCACCCGTAGTTGAGAGTTAAGATACTTAGTTGATTGACTTCGGCTGTTGATATTCTGCCGGTTCGTTTCTTGAAGCGGTAAGTCCATATTTTTCATGTTTTATAATTTTGGCACTTGAACAATTTGTTTACTTGTGCATGAAATTTCAGTTGGCCTTGTCCAAATACCTACAGTTTGCAGATGCATTTAAACATAAGTTTACTTAGGATATATATCCCAAATTGAAGCACTGAGCAGCACTTTCACCGAGCTTGTTAGAAATTTTAGCTGTGTATCCAATTTATTTGTGTTTTGGGTTTCGAAATTATTCACTCGGGTACGAACCCACAATTAACAAATACTGGATAAGCGTTACGAGGATTCCAAACACGTGGTTCACCAGATGACCTATGAAGCCAAACCCCGGGGAGGTATTACACTTTGGAGACCGCTTCCGAACTCCCATCCACGGACGCTGCGAAGCTCAAACGATAGGTGCAAATTTGTGGATTTCTTCTAGCGGCAGGTTCGAATATCGCCTGGGTGGATTACTCTTTGTGCATGAATCGCTTCGACAACTGTCAAATTTGCCAAAAGCAAAATTGTCATTAAGCATGTGCGAAATAAAAAGGCCCATCTGTTTCCCCCGTGGCTCACGACGGTGAGTCGAGAATCGACACTTTGGTGGTAATTCAATCGAGAAATATATCCTTTAAACTTCCCACTGTCGGCATAAAATATGACATGATTACTGTGATCCAGCTGTTTTCAGCCTACAGTATCGACCGGGGTCCAGACTTTCAAATCCATTCCGTTGACTAGAAAAACAAAGATTTATTGCCTCCAAGAGTGTTTGAGATTTGCCTTGGGAAAGGCTGCCTCTTGGTGACGTGTGTTTTCCAACAATAAAAAGCCGAATTATTCTAATTTCGTGATTAAATGTTTTATACCTTAGAAAAAGAGTTCGTTTCAAATATTTATCTTCTGCTTTGAAAGTTCTATCGTTTGTGATAATAAGGTAGAAATTTTCTCCAACACGTTTATTGATCTGCTTGAAGATAATTTCGCTGAATTGTGAAACTTTAGTCCTTACTTTTGATTCCTAATGTTCATCAGCTTGTAGCGACCTTCGATTTTGTTCCCACAACTGCCCGACCGAAAGGGAGAATTGTGAATCGAAGGGAGGGTCCGAAGTTGAATCAACTGTAGGAATGTTCAAGTCTGTAAAATACTTGGTACGCGAAGTAAACCTCTTGGTAGTAATTGTATGAAATGTCTAAAATGGCGGACCATATTTGTCGACTATCCTGAAAAATCTTGCAATAATCGGTTCAGCATCATTCGTATTACCTTATACCCAGGCGTAAAATAAGACAGACAATAGTCATTTCACATACTAGGGGCTTTTTGTACTAGTTTCTACTGGCAGATGCACAAATTTTCCTGAAATGGAGCCTCACTTTTCTATAACACTTTGATGAATCAGTATTCTCTGAATTAAGTTAAAGTCAGAACACTTATTGGAACTTTTCCAAACCACCGTGAAAGCAGTGACAGCAATATGAATCGACAGTCTATCTACATCTAACTATCCCAATTAAAATGTACAACGGCCAGAATCGCAGTGAGTTGATGGATGTTGATCTTTTTCCTTGAAAGATCGACTATCGGACTTTTAGGAACACATACTAGCCAGAGGAAACGACGTAACATGATTTTGCACATTTGAAGTTACTGGCGCAGTGACATCATTGCGCGAAGGATCAAGTGTTCCACCATCGTCAATTCAACTGTCATTCAAAATGTATAATAAAAGTTCTTACATTTGAGTTAACGTTACCTTCTTACACGAAGCCTGATTTACTGTCTTCTTGGGTGCCATCAACTGAGTACTAAACATGAGTTGGCTGTTTTTCAGTTCACTTAGATTATTTATTTTTAAAGCAACCAAACCACCTGCTTACTGAAGTGCATATTTACACACTAACAAATAGATAGCTAACCGCTAGATACACATAGTTACAGTTGTGCTGCATAACGACACTGTTTAATACCTATTTTAAGGTCGCTAACGTAATTACTGAAAGTCGCATCATTAGTGAGTGAGCTAGCAGTAATTACGGTTTCTCTAATTTTAATAAACCTTACATTAAAATGTTTAACATAAAGTTTCTGACCTTGATTGCCAGGATGAAGAGCGATGATACTGAATGCATGTCGGGAAGCAAAGAATCTATTCACTGAGTAGGAAAATGTTAGGTTTCACTAAAGGTCAAACGCAGAAAGGCTTTTGAAGCAGTTGGTGAATGTATATCCCAGGCAAGTTAACAGCAGAAACAACATTATGATCGCGAATTTCAAGGGGCCACAATGCCAAAGTAGTGACTACGTCTATTTATTACAACCCGAGACAGAGCGTTGATGGATCCACCGGCCTTGGCTAGGACCACATGAAATCATCTTCATCAAGCTAAACTCGTTTCGTGATGCGTGACCTGGGAAACTGTTTGACAGTTGTGGTAACCGTCCACTGCAATCCGCAAGGCCCGTATATATATATATATATATATATATATATATATGCCGGAAAGAGAGCAAACATGGTACCAACAAACCAACATGCAAATAGAACTTCACAAAAGGTGGACAAGCAAGATAAATAAAATCAGAAACCCTCACAAATCAACTGTTTTTGTGTCTTCAACTCAAACATTCTATGAGTTTTAGGTTGTTTTCGGATTATATTCAAAAGAGGTGGGTTTAACAAGAAGCGCATACAACATTCTTGTCACAGGCTTCGACTCTTAGCCATATTTTTGGCAACGCCACCCAACAAAAGTCCTCATCTTTGAGACCCAATCAGGAAGGCGGGAAACACCAGCCACCGCCAAACCGGAGCTAACTTCTTCATACCTCTAAGCCCAGTCACAACCTGATCGCCGCGTCACTTCTTCCAGCCTTGCTCAGAATGCACTAAATGAGCATAAAAAGCAATGCTGCGCAAAACTTGTCTAAGCCACCGAAGGCGATGTAGACCAATTGCCTCAGTCAGGGGACGACTGACTGCACCCAACATACGACAATGCACCATCATCATTACTCAAATGATATTCCCACGAGAATAGAGCGATGTTTCGGAGATATCGGTAGTCGAACACAAAACGCCGCCGAGTATTCTCTACCCGGGGGATAGGTCTCCCAACTGGAAATAACACTACAAACCGTGGGGCATTGCACACCCTTCCCTTGAGGAAAAGCCGGATGTCATGGTGGAGCCACAAGTGTCACCAGTTCGCGAATGCTTCCCAGGCTCTCGCAATTCACGATGAGACCTCCTCCCCGACACATCTGACAGGTGTGATCAGACTCCTGAGATACTTGAAGCTATTGGACTACCTCTAACTGATCGCCACGAAGGGTGAGTCAAAGTACAGGCTACTGCCAGTCTTGAAGTAGTACCTTGCACTTTGGAGGTGCAAAGCACATACTGTGCCTGGACACTTCAATCGCCAAACAGTCTAGTGCGCGTTGAATTGCCTGTACATTGTCATTCAGCAAAGTGATATCAGCACCATGCTCTAGAGCAAAAGCTGTGTTCCTCGGAGTTCAACTCCAGCGTCTGAAAGGCCAGATAAAGCGTTCTGTAGAACATTCTCTAGGAGGAAGTTGAGTAGAAATCGAGATGCACAGGAGCTTCATCGTACTTTACGGGAGACAACGAAGAGTGATAAGGCCAGCCATTAGCCCTTACTCGATCTGGGATATGGCGGTGCAACTCTTCCAGGACCGACACACTTCTCAGATACTTTATTTCTTAACAGACAATATCACGGTACACACCCATCAACTGGGTCAGATATATCTGCGAGCGAATGGCTCTAAGAACACGGATTACCGTTTGGCTGCTGGAATGTGAAACTCGTGTATCAACTAGCAGTCAGATCTATATAGAATCGTACTTGCTATGCCACACCGCTATCCCTCCCGCTACCAGCAATGAAACCCAGTTCGTTCCACCAATCGAAAAAAGTTTGTCATTTCATGCTCTGGTGTACAACTGCCGAAAAATGACGGACTAACTTGCTGATAAACTTTGACGCATCATCGGGCCCCACATTAAGGCTCAGCCTAATCCCCTCTCATGAGCAGCGCGCAGCCACTATGCAAGCCCCTTTTGGAATATGGGAAAAAAAACTACCCTATACTGAACCCAAGATCACTCCCACCTAGATGCTCCCCGGGAATTTCTCTTCAGAATGACCCTTGGTCGTCCCACCCCTCATTTTGAAATAGAGCTGGGGCAAGGTACGCGCTCAGGGACCGTGCGGGAGTTCATAACATCTATAATGACCTGAACGTTTTTTGCAGGAATGGTGCATCTGTTGTAACCAGACCATCGAGCACTTAGTCGGCAGCACGCTACGGACGGACTGATCTCTGAACAGGTCAGCTAAATTACGACCTGAAGTGCTCTCATTCAGCGTTCACAATGGAAGTCGACGCTGAGTTGTAGGATAGCTGCACTGTGCAGCCTTCACAGATCTGTCCCTATGCATCCAATGCATTCCCCTCAACCGGTAGCTCGCGATGAGGTGAACACGAAATGGCAGCCGGTAATTTCTTCATGGCGACAGTATGTTTCATCCCAACAGCTCTTCGTGATCCAGACCCTCGCGATGCCGTACACATAACTATGATGTGAGTTCACAGTCTCGCTTACGAAGCGCTTTTCGTTCGATTGGTATACTCAGCTCTCAGCCGAGGAATATGGAACGAGCGCATGCGCCAATAAAGGCGCACAGAAATCTAGCAGAGTTACTACTGGCGGTGTTCAGTATACGCGACGGGTCAAGCTACAAACTAGTCATACCCTTATAGCAGCCGAATACTCTGAGAACTGTTCTTGATAAAACAGCGAACCAGACATATCTCAAATGCAATTTGCCAGGTCTTTGATTGGTTGTCTTCTGTGCTTTGTTAGCCAGTGCGCTTCGAAAGACTGATAAGCGTATTGGATCGGATAGCTTGACGCAACCTAATAGTGTGTACAAACGTTTGGTCGGGATCGATTGATGTACTCCAGTACGACCGTCAGTCTCGTAAACAGCCACGCCATCTGTAGCTTGTGGCGATATTTTTGATTTGGGTCCACTGCTGACCCGAAGAGGGCGGATGCCAGTTGGTATGCCGGTCATTTGAACGTCTGAAGCTCCTACTGGCGAGAAGCAATTGATGGTCTGAACACAAAGCCAATAACCGTTCCCTATTCTCAGAACGACAGGAATCGAGACCCAAGGAACTTCCTAGATGCGTTTCATTCAAGTACAGTCGATCTAATCTATCATCCAAATACCCTGTCTTAATCATCCCACCCTGATTTACGCAAGGGCTCATACATATTTTGGTAGAAAGTGTCTTTGATTGCACCTACGTCTACCAGAGCGACGGCTGTTTACTTTGTTCGAAGCTCTTAATTTCACTGCGCGTAGCCGGATTTCTACTGGGATCCAGTCAAGTTGTACAGCCTCAGACGTGCCACTGGGGGCCACACCGATGCCAGCATAACAAGAGGCTACAGCACTAGCTTTCCTCGGAAGAAGCAGATGAAACTTCACAGAAGGACCAGATGAGGATGTCAATCAAATAAAAGAGATGGAGTCTTAAATGCTTGTCCCTTGAGTACATCGCACATCGAGGTCTCCATTGCGTTAGCTAAACTCCCCTGTTTAATTACACCCAATGGTTTTGCACTTTGAATATTACCATTCTGAAGTAGCATTAAGAGCGAAGAAGTAAATCAGTCGACGGAAGCGTGCTGGATGAGAGTTGAATGAATTTTTGGGGAGAACGGGAGAGAACAGTAACAGGACTTATTCCAATGACACTACCACTAGCATGGCTGACTGCAACTCCCAAAGAATATAAAGAAATATGGCAAAACGAGGAGGAATAACGCGAATCGGTGGAGAAACAAGTTTTTTAAGGTGGAAGGTTGCTCTTGTAAGTGAGAGAAAAGCGAAAAATGTTCTTTCAAAGATCAGTCATATTCATAGCTGCATGTATTCTGGACTGCTACTACTGGGTTGCCCAGTCCAGAGTAGACCTATTTATCCGAGGGTGCACCTGTAGTCCTTGTGCATCCAAGTGCTTTCTGGAAGGAAGCAGAATCACTCCAGACGAGCTGGTGGCCAGTTGACGAGTCAAAAGCCTGTTCTGAAAAACTTCTCCGGTATGGTGGAACGAGACAGGCGGCAATGGCCTTATTTGGTTGGCAGACCACACTTGCCATATCACAGTGCCGCCAGCGGGCTGATGTGGTATTTTTAGGTAGATTGCTTGCCAAGCAAAAAAGCACCACGTCCTCGACACTGCCCTCTTTGTCTGCAGCTGCTTATTCGGTGCACTTGAGTCTAGATAGTTCACGACTAACCACCTGAATGGTGGCCATTCCTTTGACTGCAATGCAGGGACGCGCCCAATAGCAGGCAGCGCTGTTCTGGTTTAAGGCCCTAGTGCCTGATTTCACCCCCGTTGTGTCTTATACCAGTGTGCCAATAGTGGAACAGGTGGCCGAAATCCCCATTACTAGTCGTGATGGCCTGTCTCTGCCCAGAGTTAGCGCTGACGACAGTGCTGTTCTAGTTCCCTCCACTTCCAGGGTACTCACTGTGTGGTTTGCACATAGGACCTTGAAAAACGCATTTCGGCAGATCGCAGAGACACTGTAAAAAGATTATTTGAATGTACCGAGGTTTCTGAGGGCAGAACTTTGAGTGCCCATGCACAATGCTTGGCCCCGTTATGTCTGTTTCCAAA
Source organism: Fasciolopsis buskii (assembly GCA_008360955.1). Lineage (NCBI taxonomy): Eukaryota > Metazoa > Platyhelminthes > Trematoda > Plagiorchiida > Fasciolidae > Fasciolopsis > Fasciolopsis buskii. The sequence continues at coordinate 221,119 of LUCM01008940.1, read as the reverse complement.
GACAAATAATACATTGTTGGTCCTTTCCTCCTGTGTCTTTTCTCTCTTCACGTCCGCTGAATTTACGCTGTGACGGAGTGGAGCTGCCACTAGTCGGTGTTGCATCTATTTCTGACCTGTCAGGGTCTGGTATTTTGTGATCGTCCGCACGAACTCCGCATCTGCTTATCCTATTGCACGCCTATTGCTTTTACTGTCTGATAAAATTCATTCTTCTATTAATCAGCTTAACCACCAATAAGTCTCTCTAAAATAGTTAAAATATTTCTCAATAGCTGAGCAGTTACATGTTGACTGAATTTTCAAAATAATTTGTGGCAAAAGCACATTTAGGATAAAAAAGAATATGGCTGTTTCACTAAAATGATTGCTTATTTGTAGGTTAGTTTTGTGTCTAAATAACTGTGGTGGGAAAGATTGGAAATCTTGCAAATTTGGGCATAGCTACTACTGGGACCAAGGCAAATCGTGAGTTTGATAATTGGGATATTCGCTACAAAATCGACAAGAAATGGCGTGCTCTTTCTGACAAGCGTTTGTTTACCTGATTTGTGTTGCAATGTGATGAACAGAATCTGCATGAAAGAAAGCAGTGCAGCAGAATTGAATTGGAAACCAGGTCCGTAAGTGTCGATTTAAGTATGCTTAATTAAAATGCAGCTTTGCACGTTGACGTTTCAGTAACCTAGCAGAAACATTTCCAAGACAGGTTTCGTTCGCAAACCTACTCTGAGAAGAGTTACTCACGGTGGTTGAAAAATCGGCTTATAACAAGTATCCCCGACTGCTTTGTTTTATATTTCAAACATTCCAGTTGACAAGTTGCGCGGTTCACTATTTCCCTGATACAATCGGAAATACATTCAGCTGTGATGTATTAGGAATGGGGTATTAGATCCCAATTACCAGTAGTGTCTCACAGGTTGATTATTTGGACTGTTCAACTTCTGAAAGTTTATCCGTTTCACATTACGTGGTTTGTCTTGTGAATCGGAACCAAACAAAACCAACATATTTGTTCCAATCGCTCCAGTGAACTATATTTAGAGAAGTCTCATAAAATACCACAACGACCTGTGGGAAGCATGGCGTGTTTCCACGCCTACCCTCTTCAAGCTTTGTTTACTTTTCAAAGCAGAAGTTAAGAGAAGATCGAGCATTTTCTTGACAAAGCAACTGATTTTTCGTACTTACGCAACGGCTACTGGAAAGTGGAATCGATGAGCCCCAAGTTAGGCCCGGAAAAAGTTTCACGAGTGTCAGTTTAAGAAGGAACATATGAGAATCGGGAGTAAGGAAATGTTTCACGAGTCTAGGCCCTAGAGTGCCATGCAATGGCAGGTGTCAAGCCTGGTCTCAGAATATTGTCGATCCAGAACGTTCTCTTGTCTGAAAGAGTTGGCCCGAGGAATGGGATTCTCTCCTCCAGCCACACGTCATGCCGTATTCTTTGAAGCAAAACCACTGAAATCGAATTTGGGAGCTCTCGGATCTCGCGCCTAAAGGGATGGCAAACTGCAAGTGCTGGTGAACAGGTTTTGTCATCACTTTTTCGTTCTTTCTCGAATAACAACAGCAAGTGTCCGGTTTCACACGACACGTTCAGTTCATTAGTGCGCGCATGCGTGTTTGCTTGCCCGCGTGCGCGTGTTCTAATCTCCATTCTTACGTTTCTTTTTTCTCTTGTTCTTCCGTCAGTGTTGGCTGTCTGAACACGACAAAACGTTTTTATTCGCCGCAAGGCAAACACAGATTGGAATGACGAATAGTCTGTGGCTGAGAGGCACGCAAATAGTAAGCAGGAATCTCTTGTCTCCAAATGTTGACAAAACACCTGCTATAACTTTTTGTTTTATGGCTTCATATGCTGGATTATTTTTCAACCCGCAAATATTTTCCTGAAGAATTCATTTTGTCGAGACTTTTGTTATGCCTCATTGGCCGGGACTAACATGTATAAACTTGTTTACCTCATTTCCATGGTGATCTAAAAGTGATGGTTTGAATGTTAATTTCACAATAAGATTGTCCGAAGTGAGCGGAAAGGAAGCACGTAAATTGATAAAAACGAACAATCAATACAATTTTCGAGTTGAAATTCACTGTGGGAGACGTTATTCGCTGGTGAGTAAGTGTAGAAGATGCCTAAGGCAGTTGTTCCCGTTGGATTCCGAAAGTGGAAAATCAATAGGAGATTAGTAATCGACGGCAGGCATGGAAGAAAGACTCTCTGAATACATGATTTTCAATTCAAGTCCATTTTGAACGTACTTCATCTGGTACTGATTTTGATTTTCCGCACTGCCACAAAAGGGTAAGCCGTGATTCCGACAATTCGAGTAATCTCAAATATAGGTTGAATTATTTTGTAAACATGTAGGCGCTTTTAAGCATTAGGTGGGCATGAAATCTTCAAAAACTGTATTGTGCAATGGTTCCGTCATTGTTGAGCAAAAACTAAACACTGACACTGCCTAATTCGTCTGGTTGGTTTCCACGCCCACCAGTCAACAGGGATTGTGAAGAAATAATGCCTGATTTCTACTCAAACAGGGTGCTTGATACAGCACGTTGCGAGGACCTAGTGAATCATATACAGTTAGCATTAGAGGCGGGGTATTATAAGAAATAGTGCTTTCACATCATAATTTTTTCATCCACCAATCAGCCACATGGAGCCGAACCAAACTGTTAGCTTATCGCCAACCGAATGAACAAGCGCTTGGCAACCGTTTTGTTGTTGCGTCGTGGATGCATTACTTTGAATCATTTGACCGGAGCGTATTTAAATGCGCAGAAGATTTCACGGTTTGATTCTAACAGACAGTATTTGCTTTCGTATGGGAAAGCGCCAATGAGAACACAAATTTGCTGGTAGATAATTTTAGTTGCCGAATTGATTCTTATACTGTGCAGTTATTCATGGACAGACCAAATAGCACCAAGTGGTACATGCAATTTTCAGACAGACCAGTTTATTAGTTGCAAGCTAATAACATTTCCAAATATTTTGAGCAATATTCCAGACGAGGTCAAATTTGATGGACCTGTATAGAAAAATTTCCCAAATTTTATTCACTAAATATCGGTTGAAGAAATCTATCCAACAGTATTGCAACGTGATCCATTATTTCCGCGAACTGATGAATGGGATTTAAATGTACGTGCAATTACTGGGATTAAGAAGGTTAAAGCTTTATGCGTGAACACTAACAACCAAGAGTGCCATGTATGAAATACTGAACTACTGAAATAGTTCACGTGAACAAGACCAAGTCAAGGTATCGTAAATATGGCAGGCGAAAGGATCGTGCAACATCGGTGTCCGACTCACAGATATTTAACCCTTCTTGTGAAGAAGCAAGGGCGCATTTCCACAAAACATCAGGGAGAAGTGAACTAAGGGAAAATCCTTTTGAGGTGAACGGACTGCCGTTTAAATTATCAGGTTCATCAGTAAAAATACAAGAACAAATGATAAACAAAGTGCATTACAATATTTCTCCTGTGAGTAGATCCCCTCTCATTTCTCCAATCTAATGTTTTAGACGCCCGTGTCCGTTAATCTATAACCTATGAAATGCGCAATTCATCGGACCTGCCGCACTATTTAGGGAACCAAAATATGAAACTGCTCTTACCTGCTGGATATGGAGTTAAGCGTGTGAGTAGTACGAAAGATTTTCCCTCCACAGCCATGTTGTTTGAAACAATCTTTCCCCACCGTCTTACCGTTCAATGCTTTTAGCCAAAATCTACATCCCTTTTGTGTTCGACTAAAATGAAATAAACAAAACACTCAAAAAAGTCGTTTTTGAAACTGGGTCTTTTGTAGCAATGTGTGCAAGAAAGAATATCCTTATTAAATGAACAAGACGTGATATTCTGTTGAGTTAATTTGAAAAAATCATTTCAGTAAGACCGATTTCATATGACACAGCAAGACAACCGCCCAGGTGCACTTTTAGCTACTCATTCATAGTAAAAATGCTCTTTGATACACGGATTGTCCGAGCTACCGATCGATAAATTCAACTGCCTTCTTAATATCCTTTTGGGAACAAATCCCTCGAGAAACAAAATAAGCCACGCCCGTTTGGAAGCAAAAAAACAAACGACAAATCGCTGTTCCTAATGTTTCCGTATGACACTACTAAACATTGATTTCGGCATTTTTACACACCTCAATGTCACATTCAGATGAACTTTGGGTGAACAGAATATATTTGCTGCTTTCCATGCTTGCGTTGGATGGAAACGCAACTCCATTTTTATCGGCCAATGATAGTTACTAGTTTAAATAACATCACACGAAATAATCTAACATTTGTTACTTTAAACAAAGCCAGTGGAAGACATGGGTGAATGTGATAAACTTCAAGCCTGGCGGGAACACATTCGGTCAGGAAGGGTTTACAGAGTGATCCTAACTTTTGTCTGCGTGATCCTTGAATCTCAGAATCCCCCGGAATGTTGCTGCTATTCACCTTGTAGAACACACATGGCACTACAAATCTGACGACTTTCCTTCAGGGGGTTCGAACCCCGAGGAAGTTACCAATTATTACAATTAAATTTATGAAACTGAATGCAGTAAAGTTTCCCTAGTTTGCATATCATAAATTACACTGGTTCGCATCGTAATATATTTAATTGAGATAAAATTAATTTCCGTCAGTGTATGAATGAGCAATGCACACTATTTTAACCATAGACCGAAATTCCCAAGGTTTCCTGAACAACGTAAATATCACTGTTCTGGCTTAATTCCGCGCTAGCATATGCCTCCAGATCTACTGAATGCACGACATTCGTGATGGAGTTCGCACAAATTCGGTTACTCCTATCGGCATCGCCTCGTCGTTCTATGGTCTAGACATCATGTCGGTCAAACCTAGGAATTACTCTAGTGGGGTTGGGGATGCAATGGGAATCCGGTCAATTGGATGCGAACTCAAGAAAAAAATGGAGATAGGAACAAGATGAGTAAATCAGTCAATCACTCATATGTTCACGGACATTCTCAAGCACGCCGGTCTGGTCTTTCCCCCTCCACCACAGAAACAGACGGACAAAGATCCACACAAACGAAGGAACGGACGAATGAATGAACGAACGAACGAACGAACGAACAAGCGAAATGCAAAGCTGAAGAACCCAATGAATCATCATCAGCGGGAGTAACAGAAGCATTAGGAGCAGCAGCCGACATACTGAGAGAATGATCCGTGGACAGACGCGGGAAAATCAGATTAAGTCTGTCAGATGAGAGTAGACATGAAATTTTACAAATACAAACGGCAGCAACGGACGAAAGGTAAAATCACTCTTCCTTAAGACTGCAGACAATCGGATCAGTGATCATTCGTATTTCAAAGCGGCTAGGTGCACATACACAGGCGTACAGAAAAGCATAACCATGTAGTTCTGTGATTCCGTGTTCGGGAGAGGGGGAGGAACTAGAGAGGACTAACGGAAGGAATTCTGTTGGACAGAGAGCAGAGCAAAACTGCAGAAGAAAAACAGTACTTTTCTCATCAATTCCTGGAACTGGACGATACAATTTTTCCCAGCTCAGGCACGTAAAGATAACTAGTTTCTTACATTTGAGAAAAGAAAGTAACCAAATAAATGCCCACAAATAGGATAATGAAAGGATGGTGGCAATAAGTAGCCCATCGGCTATTTCTTCAAACTCAGCAGAGAACGAAAATTGATCCAGAATTTTCATGGTTATCATAATGGGTGTGGCCGCTGTTCATGCGAAATTATCACGATCGGTGATCATTTGTGCTTGAAGTAATCTTCAGCTGACGGTATTTATTTCATTGAGTTGAACAACTGATCAATAAGTGGATGAACATATATAAATATATATATGTATAACTAGTAGGTAATTCAACTGGGTGGGTGTTTGGTTTATTGTATACCGGTGGTAGTATGAAATGACCTATAGAAGCCCGGAAATTTCTCCGGTTTGGAAAAAGCACTCTGTGGTAGCAAAAGATTGTGTATAAAAGTGATGCGCCTGCGAATACAGAGTACGTATTTCTATATGAATAACTCATTCATTTCCTTATCTGTATTTCGAATGCACTTATAATAACCGGTTGCCTGGGCATAATAAGTGAGGGAAGGATAAGGCAACGGGAAAAGGTGATCACAAAGCCTGATCCGGAACACAGTACCACGGATTGGTAACGGACTAAACACAGGCTGCCAAAACTTCACTCGAACGTCAGGACAAGCTTTGAAGTGGTTTGTAGTTAAATTGTCCTATATCGTCGGAAATTATGTACATATACGGACAAGACCAAAAACCTCAACCGACGGATGTCCCACTCGATCAAGCCCAAACGATAACTCGTGACTTATCAACAACATTGTCTTTATTTGATATGTTGTTTCATGGAAATCGTTCGCACTACTGTCCCATTTTACCGCTGCAATTTGCCATCCAGAAGCGGGCGATGATCCTGCAAATGCGGAATCAAAATTGAATTTTAGCCATTTTCACCAATGTTGTCGGTATCAGAGGTGTCCCACAAAATTCCGACCCGGTTATTGTGACCCAGTCCACTTCTTCAGCCACTGAACCAATTATGATTGAGGACGACAGTATAAAGGCACTAACGACCGTGATCCTCGTTTGATAACTCTCTTGTAGTCGTATAGCAAGCACCGAGACAGAATTTTAACATTTCGTTTGTGCGCGACAAAATACAAAACAGTTGTAAATGACCAAATATGGAGTTCAGTACCGTCGTTCAAAAATTACTCATAGAAGTTGTGTACGCACCATATAGACCTCAGTGCTAGCCACTCTGATAATTCGGCCCGTCGAATGCAGTCGAATTCAGTAATGCTGGCATTTCAAGTAAACAAATCAACAAGCGCCTGGAGATAAAGAAAAAAGTATGTGCTCAGTGGGTAGGCTCTGCGGTGACACCTCGATTCAGACAATATTTCCATTGCTTGGTTTTGAATTCGCCTGCCGAACTTTTGCCTAGGTCTTTCTTCCTACTTTGCGCATTAAGGACAGAAAGCAAGAAAACCTTTCGGAGGGAGGCTGGCCCTGTGCATGTTACATCCACACCAATGGACAGAACATCAATTCACCAGGCGTCAGTCAAACGAAAGTGCATTATCAATGTTCGATATGCGGTTTAACTAATTAGCAAGCGTGACTTCAGTTATAACAGGAAACAAACATGGAGCAATCGTAGGTTACTAGATCAGTTACGAGGTAAAGACGGACAAGAGGGAGCGTATACGCTCAGAATGACGTCACGCTTTTGTGTTTTACCAAGAGATCGCACATTCAATTCAATCGTGCACTAATAATGACTCGATTTTTTTTCATGAATTCATCATTTGGAAGCATTTTCAACTAATGGTCATAACACAAGCTGTGCCGCGACCACATAATAAGAGAATACAAAATTTCTTGACAACTGGAACTTCAGTATGCATCGTTTCTGCATCAATTACTATGATCATGGCACTTTTTACAAATAAACAAACACTTCAAAATTGGGACAAAACAGACGACGAATCAGTGGAGCACCCAAAATTTGATCATCCAATTACATCTTATTAGGTCATATTCAAAGCCTTCGTCGTACTTAGGCTACCTGCAGGGAAATCGTCTATCAATAGGGTTCGATTGCTTTGCGCTAGCGGTCCATGGCGATGCAAATCAGTTACGGATAGGTGCAAAATCATGTGGTGAAGTTCAACAAAACCGTACAGAGCCTGCCCGGTAGCGTAATGGCTAAGGCGTTCGACGCCAGATGGTTCGTCCCAGGTTTGCGTCCCAGTTCGGGCGCGGTGGATATGCAGTGCGGATGATTTCTAACAAGGATGAAACAGCTGTACAGTGCTTCCATGGTTTCTTAATGGTAAGTTGAGCAATGATATCACATAGTGAATTATTTCATGAAAACACTAAATCTCCTACTACTAACACATGCATTCTAATACTTAGCATCCCGGTTTCATTACCAAGTCCAGCTTGGTGAATTAATATTGACTGACCGACATTTTAAGTGTAAGGGTGTCTGAATTTTAGGCCCTTGCTTTGGCTTTCATAGGCAAAGCTAACGTAAGTCTAAATAAGGGTTCCTCTTGGGAAGTTTGGTAGTTAGACCTCAAACCAGTCAAAGTGATATCGTCCGCGAGTGTGCATGACAGGGGATGATCTTCTGTATTTGCCAATCTTAGACATTGGGTTGCATCGACGGGCTTGACCGTGAAACTAAATGAGTGTTTTTTCTTCAACCCCTGTTAACGTAATCTTTGGTCACATCTGTAATAAGCTCTTTTAATGCAATTCGTAATGTCTGAGAAATATATGAAGTAAGAACATTACTCCCCAACTAATAATATTTTTAAGGGCTCTTCAGAAAAAAGACTGGTTAGCTTTTGGAATTATGTGCCTTGTCACCTATCACGGTAGACTAAATTACCCTTAGACGAAAAGCAAATGGCTACGGTTTATTACTTACCACGATGATGATCGAACTGACTTTCAAAGTGCGGTATATATCATTCCTCCAAAGGACCCTGATTTATGTCTGTTCGATAATTTATTTCTGAGCTTAATAGGGTGTTGAACAAGCTTAAATCTGTCATTGCTTAGATTCGAAATCTATGCGTAGTCACTCCCCTGGCGTTTGTTCTGTTTGAAGAGTTAAATTCAACCAAGATTTCAATTGCCCGTGGAGTTTCGTTTACAGTTATTCAACTGGATCTGCGTGGGACCTTGCTATCCAAAGTGGAGTATTCCGAACACGAGAGGTAAGGACCTGTCGGGTTATGTATACAACCTGTGCTTCGGGAAAAAGGTTTGTTTATCTAACCTAGGTTGCAATCTCAGTCGAGTCATTTAGGGATCCATCAGAGACGAATACAACTGCCGTATCTACAGTAAGTCAGATATTTGGTAATACAATTAGTTCTGGGCAAAATTTTGTTCAGTCACACTTATTCTACACTGATATTGAACCGACAGATAAGAATGAGATTGTGAAGTTGTTTTAAATTGCCAAGAACTCATCCGCCCCCTGGCTTGATTCTCCATCTTCATGTTTTTTTTAATATGGTCCCTGTGTCCCCTCTGAAGTCAGAGCTTCTGTCACTGACATATCTGCGTATTCGTAGCCCCTTCCGGCTTACTGGAGAGTGAGAACGTTTGTTCCGAGTCCCAAGACGATAGCGTACATCATTCTGTCCTAGTGATTCCGTCCCATTGCTTTTAATTTGTCCATTTTGGAACTAATCTAGCGTGTGTCATGCCTAGTCACATGTTAGAATAAACTGTGACTGCGATCAGTTTCGTTGAACGATAAACTCAGAAGTAACATCCTTGATGCGATAACTTCTTTGATCTGTAAGTCATCTGACTAGTGCCAAAAGTCCGTTGGATGAGTTCTTATTGATTCTTCTTCCTCTTTCGATTTTATCCCTAGGTCACTTTTATTTCAATGACCTCATTCTTTTGGCTACCCACCTTATTTGTTGTCACGATTTATTTTTTAACGGACATATCCAAAGCAGAGGATCTGGAGGAAAGCTGTCTAAATTGATGACTAATTAATCTGGTGTTCTTCACGCCGCCATTCTTTCGCTCTTGCTTTTTATCAGTTACACATGTTCATCTGGTTCTATGACATTGTTATACACTCGATATTAGTTGATGGCAACCTTCACCATCTTATTTTGGGCCTTGAAAATATTGTCAACTTCCCTGAACGGAGTGACGTTTTACTTGTTCCATCCAAATTTTCTGAGTGGATCTTAACCCCGTCTGGTACTGCCTTCCCTGTCGACCTCTCTATCCTTGGTAGTACTTTTCTTCCGAAACTCCACTCTGTTAACTACCTTGGGATATCTTCATCCTCCGATCCTCGCTTATCTTCTCACGTTGGATACTGTGTCTAAACTACGGCGGGTATCTACTGAAACCTGAAAGTTCTGGTAGCTCTGTATTATTGTTAATGACATTTCTGCCCTTTTCTCAGTGTGTCTTACCGAATTCATTCAACTTTTCCAGCGTAAAAAATTTCCTGGACTATTGAAAAATGACTTTAAACTGTTACCTAATGGTGTTCATTTGATTAATCGTGTCTTTTTTATCCTTTTTGCTGGTCTGGACTACATGTCATACACAAAATTATGCTTGAAATAAGTGTGTTTAAGATCCTCAAAGATCCTTCGACGCCCTCTAGGAGATAATCTTTCCGAATGTTGCTAAGGCCTCCGAAATGGATCACACTTTCCTGTTATGTCCTCTGTTACCACCTCCTGCAAAAATTTCCGGTGGCTCAGCTCGACTGAATACTGGTGAACAAAGACCTGGTGGTTGTTAAGCCACCAGCCAACCATCTCTGACTCACATTGAATTATTACAGCGGTTTATTTCTCTTCTTGTTATTGCCTCAAGAGAAGTGTCAATTATGGAATTTTTGTTCTATTGCCTCTGAGGTGCAAGCATCTGTGTGCAAAAAGCTGAAACACCATGCAGTTCAGTTCAGCAAATTTGCCAGCTTATTTTCTTTTGTTTTTTCCGATTTTTCTCATTTTATCTGTCCGCCTATACTGGTTGTAAACCCACAAACAGTGGATTCTCACAGGGAGAGGCTATCACATTCTGCGACTCAACCGGTCCCGATGTTTTGATTGCCATTGACTGACATCAAAGTCTTTTTTATCTTTTATCTCTTATTTCTTTTACTAATGAAACAAAAAAGTACATCAATTTTCAGGAAGGGGGCCGCGGCCAACGGGGGCTGACAAGTGGGGAAGTTGACCGGCGGTGCGAGGACTCGGACCCGCGACCTTGTTGTGCAAATGCCACAACCTTATCCGTTCAGCCACCGCCGTCTATTTCTCACGTACCCCAATAGGCGCTTGCTCATCGAGTTGGAGTGATCACCCGATTAAGCTAGGATTTTGCGGAAAATCGTTTCATTTCAGAGGATAGATAATGCAAGTGAAAGCTCCAATGGAGCAAGTTGTACATGTTCCCGGGTGATAGCAGCTGGGAAAATTGTGACCTACTGTGGAGTTTTCGCAAACAACGACAAAGTTTATGTCAGAAGACCCATTTAGATACCACAGTGCTGTTCCATTTCTCATGCTTGAGATGGTAGAAAAATAATAAGAAATTTGAGGTATACCCGAAAATAATTTCTATTGGGTAAGCAAATAAACGCCTTTTAAAATTGCAGCTCACGAGTGGGGAAACTGAGAAGGGTTGCATGCCACTCAGCTGTCAGTACCCCTTCTCATGACGACCTTTGAAACTTCAGTCTGGTTGTTTTGTTCGGAATCCGTCTTCATTCTCATTCTTCGGAGTGGTGTAGTTTGTCAAAAGACACATCTTCGTCAAGTATCATGGTTATTTTTTATGATTTGGACCGCCATTCAGCTTTTGAAGTTGCAGATCGAAAGACTGCATGGGTTGAATTGAGTCCATGCTACAAATGTGGTCTGCTGCATCCGTCAATGAGACACACAGGAACATAAGTGAAAACGCGTCACTGACATGCCACAGAAACTATACAAGTACTAGGAACAAGGTTAGTGAACAATCGTGCAGCAATTGCTTGGGATATAAACAATGAAAAACTTACTAAGTAGGCCTGCACCTCTGCGTAACTATGTGATTTATTCGTACTAATCGTCCAGTTTGAATTAAGGAAAAAATGGTTGATTAAGAGTCTGTATTTAGAAACAGCAATATCAGAGAGCTGTACACCGTCGAAAATAACCAAGGATGACGAAGTTCAAACCTTTTGTGGATGAGACGCCACAGATAACTACACAAAGTACTCAACAATGTGTGGGAGAAATGAGGCAAAGATTATCATAAGACCTTGATGAACGAAATACTATGGTCAGGTAACCGGGCCTGAAAAGTGATATAGGTTGATAAAACCTTATCGAATTAAAAGGATAACGACTTGGGGGCAACATCGATGTACCGTCTATCTGTTCAGTAGCTAGTGTTGGTTGAAATGAATCATGTAAGTGGTAGGCCACGTTTGGGAATTTTTGATCACCTTTTACGATGGAGGTGGGTATTAATTGAATTTAAACTTCTAAAGCCTTTGCATAGGTATGATCGTAGACCTTCGCACTCAAAGGTGTATGTGGCTAGAGTGACGCCGTTCCGAGACATTAATTTTCCCCCGGGTTTTGGATTCACTCACTGATAACATTTGCCATAGTTGCGATGAGAAAATCGGGTAGGCACTGTTTCAGTGCTCCAAGTGATTCACATGAAACAAGTTATCAAATAAAGACAATGTTGTTGATAAGTCACGAGTTATCGTTTGGGCTTGATCGAGTGGGACATCCGTCGGTTGAGGTTTTTGGTCTTGTCCGTATATGTACATAATTTCCGACGATATAGGACAATTTAACTACAAACCACTTCAAAGCTTGTCCTGACGTTCGAGTGAAGTTTTGGCAGCCTGTGTTTAGTCCGTTACCAATCCGTGGTACTGTGTTCCGGATCAGGCTTTGTGATCACCTTTTCCCGTTGCCTTATCCTTCCCTCACTTATTATGCCCAGGCAACCGGTTATTATAAGTGCATTCGAAATACAGATAAGGAAATGAATGAGTTATTCATATAGAAATACGTACTCTGTATTCGCAGGCGCATCACTTTTATACACAATCTTTTGCTACCACAGAGTGCTTTTTCCAAACCGGAGAAATTTCCGGGCTTCTATAGGTCATTTCATACTACCACCGGTATACAATAAACCAAACACCCACCCAGTTGAATTACCTACTAGTTATACATATATATATTTATATATGTTCATCCACTTATTGATCAGTTGTTCAACTCAATGAAATAAACACCGTCAGCTCGTCGGATGTGACTTTTGTAAACCGGATATATTTGTTTGGAAACTAAAGACGTTTACAGTTAAAAGTGATAGTTAAATGAAAATCATAATTTTATGAATTACAGTTGGGCAGACTGGTCCAGTGTTGGATGAATCCAGATGTACGTAGTCCATTACTACAGAGGGATTCATGCCGACCCACGGAAGCCATCGACCTTGAGGTATAATTAATTATACTACTCAGATATTTCAAATAAGGCCTAATTCTTTCTGGCCCAAACTGCGTAAGCAAATGGGACCCAGAGCAGTTAACTCATTATGACTTGACTGTCTCAGCAAGATCCTAAATTCTGTCAAGGCTGGCCGCTTTACCACCTCTACATCCTTACAAAATTACCTTAAATGGTCTGAATCGGCAGCTCCGATGAATTCAGTTGACCAATAAAAACTGCAAAAACATCTACATGGTTTCGCTTTTAGGAAAAACCACTTCAAAACCAAATTACTAGTGATCCCTAGATGTTTGACTTTGATTGCTTGTAAAAGGAACTAAGAACTCCGTGGGACGTTTAATATTTCATTTGTCTCCAAGACTTGCAGACTTTCTGAGCCACGATATGACTGCTCATTCATCTGAGTATTTGGAATGACAAGCAATTTTTCACTCTTTTCATCCCAGTTTGGGTCACTTTGATTTTGACTACCGAATTGAATATTTTGAGTGAGCTTCTCATGTGCTGCTGTTTAAGAGTGGCGCCACTGTATTAGCCGATTTTTTGAAGACAATACATAATCAAATAATCTGGTCCCATCCAATACCAGGTTGAGTCACAAATCATTTAGGCGACGATGGTTATTGCCTAACAAAATGTCCATAGTAACACGCAATTGCTTAAGTGAATCTTTTATTAAGATGCCTCCCAGTTACTAAGATCACAGTAATTCTTAATAAATGAAGGTAAGAACATGGCCACAAAATTGTGTCTGCTTCCTTATGAAACAAGGATTTTTCCTGCAAAAACGACTGAATGCAACTTTTTATCCCGAGGAATTTAAGAACAAGAAGTGATTCATCATATAAATGTCATGTCATGGGTGAGAATCACGGAGGCACTGCACATGAGTATCAAACAGCTCTTAGGAACTACTGTTCACTTTGCATAGCTGTCAAAATCCCAAATGGACTGCATCTTGTATCAAGCAAAAGATTTCATTGACGAGGGAAAAATCAATTCATTCGCCTTGTTCATTCACGCAGCAAGTCCGTAAGCAAATTTGTGACTGAAGCCTTTGGCAGAGGATGAAATACACTCTTAAATTTACTAAGCAGCGTTCACTGAGATCCACTGAAACTGTCTGCTCATGGCTAAACATCGCCCTGGTTGGTGCGCCGTGCATGATTTTGCGTACACTTGTGGTTGTGTTCGGTGTTGGGTGGTAAGGTTGTTGACAAAAATCCGTGGCGGTGATAGGTCTCGTGAGAGCAAATTGTTTCCGATCGTCCCAATGTGCCAAGCGTTTGGGAATCTCGCACAGTGTGAGCGATAGAATGTTTTTTTACTTGTTTCGATTTGACCACCCTGTTTGAAATTCCCTTCGCCATTCTTGACCCCATCTTTCGTCAAATATTTGTACAACAGAAGGTAATTTCTGGATAAATAGTAAAGAATTGCCAGGTGAATCTCTCAATGCAAGTATAGCCAATTGATTCATTGACTTGTGGAATCGATTGGAGATTTTGATTGACTAATGGAATGCCTAATTCAGGGCGGATCGTTCACCCTAGCTACCAATGGACCGCGATCTGATAGGTTGTTTTTGCAAGCTAATTTGGGAAACAAAACTGAAGCATTTTTGTTAAGTTACCTACGTGTACATGTATGCAATGTTTGGAATCTGCCTCCAACATATAAATTTGAGGGTGGTTCATAAAACATCTCAAAGTCTTAAACACATCAAAGACAAAACGGAATAATGGCTTATTTAATGCAAGCGTACAATGATATTACAAAAGCAGAATTTCGCCGACAACAGTTAGGATGTCATGTCAAATAAGAAGTTCACTTGATTTTGTATCAAGAGGTGCACACTGCAGGCTGGAATCAAACCATTACCGCACCCATGGGTTTCGGACACCAATGAGTTTATCGAGAGCCGGTGTTCAATCTAGCTAAGACGAATATCTTCATGCCTACTGCATCTCCAAATGGACAAATCAATCAGGTACCAAACACGCTTCGAAATAGCAGATATAGAGGGAAAAAGATGTAAGTTCAATCCATGGGTTTCTTGCTTGCCACAAATACACAAGTTGTGGGAAAAATAAACTTAATTGCTCTAAAAAACAGTGTACTTTAAATAACTAACCACCTGGCACGAACTGTGCAATAACTAAGACGATTTATCTTCATTTCTGGGCTTGTTCATCGAGGCAGATAAACAAAGCCTGATAGGCGGTAGCTGAATGGCCATTCTAGCTTTTGTACATGCAGAATCGAAATCATCGCATAAAATATGAAATGCAATTATTGCGGGTACATATATTTTACCTATTAACACAAGCTATGTATTACCTGGGTTTCAATTTTATGATCAGCCCAACCATTCTGGTAACACTGCATTAGTCACATACTGCGCAGCAATAAGAAATTCTGATTCCTTAACTTTCATCCAGACAACTTATGCCGTCTTAGCTACCCAGTTCCTGAACCCATCGTTGCAAAAAAGGGGTTCCCGAATTCGCGAACTCACTCCGGAGCAGAGTGGGCCAAAGCATCTTAGTTTGGTTGAATAGGCTGCAGAATTGCCTGGTTAGACTTGGTTTGGGGACAATGGCACGATCCAACTAAAAAGCGGTCTTCGATCGACTATTTTATGTCATTATAGACATCACTGTCTACGTATTTGCAACCCACAGTATTGGAAACTAAATTATTTAAGCTATGCCCAGTTGTTTCTAAGAAAATGCATTGGCATTACTTCGATTAAAACACAGGAGATGAATAAAATGTAACTAAGGAAGGTAGTTTACATCGGCGCTATTCGAAATTATGGACGGCTTTGCATTGGGCTTTATCTAACAGGTTAACTGTGATGCTCGAATGAGATGTGATTGGTGTTTATGAATGAGTCTGAATCGCTCCTGGGATCTATTCACTATCCGCTAAATCTGCTAGACCATGCTTGACAGTGCAGTAAGCCTTGATCGGTTGTATTTTGAACATTTCATGTTTACTGCACCCAAGTAGGCCAAAAGCTCCAATCCTCAATCTCGTAGGATTGAAAAGGGGTTGACGATGATTCGTTTAGCTTTAGTACCTTAAAACCCTGCGTCCAGATTTTATATTATTTCAAGATTTATTTCGGAATTAGTCATACGAAAATCGAGAATCAAAATAAAAGTGGTTAGCTGTAAAGTTATTTTGGGGAGGGGTGTTCCAACTGGCATACCTCAAATATCGAATGATCTCAAAGATTAAAACTAAGGATAGTTTCAACTCCTTTAAGCATCATGCAACCACAACTGAAGTTTTAAATGGGACTGACATAGCGAGAAGGTTCCAATAATTTTCAGCTTGGTTGCCATGTCAGACGAACCAAGCCAATTTAAATCAATGAGTTTGAAACTGCATCTTAAGGTTTTTCGTCCTTGGTCTAATTGTTTCTGAGGTCAATTTTGTATCTCAGAAATTGAACAAATGCGTTCCAGATGACTTAACAAAGTCACTGCTTCACCCCACGGAGTTCATTCAGAATGGATCCGTGATTGATTGTGATGATGCTGGAGCATCGATACGCAGTCGCTTAGTTTAGTCATGTTCATTGGCTCATCAGCATCACTGTTCAACAGTGTAAAACTGAGTGATTCTTATGACCCAGCTATATTTTCTATTGATTCATGGACTTGGTAATGCCACTTGGGAATTGGGAAAAGAGTGGGAGATCTTAGATGGCACCTATGATGCTTCCAAAAATCCATGACTTTCCGTTCGTTCACAGCAGCTGCCGCTGGAGAGTTGTTTTAGCAATCTGAAGTTCCACAAAGTTCGGCAATTTGCATCGTTATTAGTGTTATTGGCCCTAGATTCGCATACTCTATCCTGGATGTACCTTGTTGGGCCACCTGTGCTGTGCTCCAAATCAACACCATAAACGGTCCCTGATTTTTTGTGATGGTCTTGCCATGCTGGAATTTATTGGCTTCCCGAATGAAAAACAACTCAATGACGGGCAGAAACATTCATGATCAGCTACTTGGAAACACCTGCAGTAGTACCCTAGGAAGTGAGGACGTAAATCTCAAACAGTCAACTCAACGGTTTATCTTTCACCTACCTAATATCTCCTGTAAAGTTGGAAGCAATTGAGCTCTACTCAGGATCACGCGTCTTCTCGCAGTTCCTCATCCATGTAGGATGACTCCTTGTGTTCGGCATGGGTTCTGGCAGTGACCAACTGTCACTATTTTGGCTTTCCAAGCTGAAGGCAACAAGTTTGAACGCTCCCGCCACCGGTTAACGTCTCCATTCGATCCCCTCAGCTGGCATTGACCTGCTCCTTAAAAATGATATGCATCATTGTTTCATTAATAAAATAATTAAAGATTAGAAGGCAGTTCCACCTGTTCTTCACTGTGCAATGACTTCCCACTGTAAATGAGTTGAATTTGAGATCGAATGGACCTGCAATGTTTTCAAGCAGATGATTCGTGTCTTATGGAATCTCAGAACCGACTGTCGTTACAAAGCTGTGCATTTCCTCGATATGAATTAGCTATACTGAAATCATGTTGATGTGGTTAGTGCTGAAGTTAAACGTGCGATACTTCACCAAGAAGGCACCAGTAGCAAGAACTGTACTGGGAAATTAAGTTGATGAATGGAGCTTTTACGTGAACCTCGATGTCTATTCAGTAACCTGTATTGGATGACATGATGGCAAATATTCCCGAATTAATGGTTAGTTTTTCCAGCTGAAAGCAGACTTATGATTCTCCGTTGTGTTCAATACGTCTCCACATATATTCCTTCGGGTAGACTCAAAAGGAAACAGCAATCTAGTGATTGGTCATCCAGTTAATCGAATGATTTTTTCGTGTGTCCGCCTTGCGACCGACCTACCGCGCCAGTGATTCATTAAGTTCGCACAACTACCTCATCTACACTCAGATCAGAAATAGTGATGTTAGGCGGTGCATCTGACGCTACACATCGGCGGATGGTTTAAGTTAGGCGGAGAATTCACGCAGGAGGATGGGTAATATCGGACACAGATGGGAAGCGATGCTACATAAATAAGAACCGATGTTGCAGAAAAAACTTTTGTGGATCGTGGACGACAAATGATGCGAAACAGAAGTGGAGCATTGTGCGACAAGAATGAAAAAGTAAATCCTAATTAAGCAGACTTCTCGGGACTCGATCATTTATTCGCTATTACTTTTTGCAATACCATTTTATTGTCTTTTGCTTTTGTGAGTAAACGTTTGCAAATATTCTGCAGTATTGTTTAAAGGTAAATAAATCTGTGGAGCAGAATAAAACGTGATGATATTGTAATTAAAATTTAACGTCTCTTGCAAAGCTCCAAGTGAGAAAATGAAGAATGAGTGACGCTACTGATGCCTGATGGTTTATACCCAGAATCCATCCGAAAAAACGAATCATAGTATCCCATTTCGAATATGCATAAATAGACGAAAGTGATGTGTTCCTACCACTGAATGGTTGCTCACGGGTTTGGTAATTATTGTTGCTCAGGTGTCAGGACTTCTCGAGTGATTTCGATCCGAATTTTAATGGTCGCAATTTGACAGCTGGATTGATTTCGGGTTTTTACACATGAAAACATACCAGCCTCGTACGATAGAAAGAAAAATTAATAGAACCAATTCTCTGATATTCAAAACAATAAAAGTTTCACTAAAAAGTAGTTTTCCTGGGAGTACGTTTTCTTTTAATGTCATACTTGGCGTTGTCATAGTCACTTAGTTTCGTGCATCCACAATTTTCAGTCGGTCATCATGTTTCTTCGAACTCTTTTTTCCTCCTGTTTCTAACACAGATAGAAGGTTCTATTAGTAAACAATGTAATATAATCGAATACTCGATTTTCAACCGGAAAGTAATTTGAATTGAACTTCGTTCTCGGCCAGATTTTATCCTTGGCCAACTCTATCAATGGAATAAAACAAGAATTAGTTGTTCTAACCAAATAGGTACTAACCTACCACAAGATGAGCACGACAAAAATTGTGATTGTTCTTGATCAGAGTAAAAACTTCCGACGTCTGTGTAATCATGATAATACCACTGGAACACTGTTATTGTAATTATTATATGAAATACCACAGGGAAATCACCGTGCACAACGAAGCATGATATTAAAAAATCTCGTAACCCCTCGGGGTAAAGATGGAGGGCGAAGAAATTCACCGATCCATTCATTTGTTCCAGTCTGATTGCTGGAATCCCGAATGTTACATTCACCAGACACAAGAATGTCCAAATGCATGTGCACACGAATGCATACACCCAAACCTGTCCACGCAATGACATACACATACACACATCCACATGATGTTCGCAAGTTACTAGCCGGTGATCTCGAATTCATTGGTTCGCGATAGCATAAATCTGGGTGGTGGAAGGATTACAAGCTCATTTCAAACAAATACATTTTTCCAGAAAACGGATTGCAGGTGAACGAACGTTCTCCCTGATTCCTTTCGCTAGACTATCCAGTCGTAGTTATATGGAAGGAAAAGGTTATTATGAAGGATAGCCAATGCCGTCAACATTGTTTTACTCAGTTCATTAAAATGGATGGGTTGGAAAATGGAAAGAATAGCTTAGACAATATGACGGACATTTAGTCTTGAGATATGCTTAAGCAGTCATCAAGAACTGGCGCGAAATGAAGCTGGCATCGTTAGACCACATACTGAACAAATTTAGACCTCAAGAACAGTTTACGAGTGGACCAGTTTTGTAAGTACATAACTGCGCTGGTCCAAAACTCCATTAAGTAGTGATAGGAGTGTTATACCTCGGTTCGTACATTTGCTGATCACATGGTGGAGTCAGACTGATTTTAAAGTACTTTTTAAGAGTTTAGTGGGATAAAAGTCTTATCTACCTCCTAGGTAGAAGGAAGATAACGGGCAGTTTAAATCTGATGGTATCGATTCGGGGTTACCGAGTTCGTGACCAGGTTTCCAACATGCGAATGCACTCAGGTCACCAAAATCGTGATCCATAAATTCTTCTCAGCTAACCAGAAAGAGCAACTGACATGGGGAAAATGAGACCACATATTCACCACATCACTTCAGAGAATCGGGTTACGTAAATCTCAACTATCTGGAACCCATCGGCTTGTGTGATCTATCTGTCTCGCCCAAATGGCGAACCCGAATTTCCCAAATCTGATTTATTCTTCCAGTTTACGCTCTTTGTGACTTAACCTAGCTTGCAGCAAGTTGATGGGTAGTTCAATAACACGACAAAAGGTTGTAAGATATACCATATAGGACACCTCCCACTTTATTAAAGCTGTTAATGATACGAACGGAAGTAAATGCAGGCCCCGAATATGAGTTTTCCACCTAACAATGTATCTCTGATGAAGTCAGCAAACTTGTTATTTTATTAATAAAAAACTGTATCCAGAGATATATCATAAAATATACCTAAAAACTGAAGGAACTAGCTCTCTCAAGAAGTTTGAATGTATCGTTTTTGTTCAACCACCGGCGGTGGTCAAACGGATACGCTTGTGGCGTTTAGACCTGAATCCTCTCAAAGCCTCCCAACTTTCCCGGTTGACAGCGTTTTTATGGTCATAGTCCGTTTCCTATTTATGATATATGCTATCGATTCTTTAACGAAGGACATAAAATACATTTTTTTGAAAAAATGATCGTTAAGAGGACGAAATGACCTTGAGCTCTGCACCGGGTCTACCAATTGCGGAAATTTTAGTATGGCAAAAACGGAGATAAAACAATTCTAGACAAATACAGGGCATTTGGGTCAATACTACTAACCTTTTTTGTCACTCAGGAATTAATCAACTTCAGTACTACTTGTGTGCACTTGACGTTGCTCACTTGGCCATAAGTTTCACGGCCGAATTTATTGTTCCTTGATATACAATTAATTAAATGTTCTGACTGTTCGTTCCACAGGAAGCATATGGAAAAGCGACTTGGAACGGTCAGTACCTTTCTACAACTTTGTTTCATTCGGTCACGAACATAACCTGATAGGCTGTTTTTGTACAGATTAGGGTGCGTCTGCATTGCCAACACGTCGGTAGAGAACATGTCGCACACTAGAATGATGCTGATTAACAACGGCTCTTCATAAAGTTTAGCCAATCTAAAAGGGAATGAAATGACAATACCAGGGAACATGTCAATTGCTGGAATAAGGTCGCAGTATATTATACTCCTTTTTGCTGACGTCGTTACAAATAAAAGTTCACAGAGTCCTAAGTATTGAATAGGGAAATAGCTTCGAAATCACGAGAATTAAAACCCTCTTGACAACAACAAAGGCGATCCGATAACAGAACAAATATAGGGTTCCCATACTGGCCATATTGATCATATACTAATTCAAGGGTTCCCATGGTGTCACTAACGCACATTTTACAGAGACCTAGCTATCTGACTGAATCAAAAAATAATCATGCGGCCTTATTTAGACAGGTTTTGGAACTATGCTGAGCTTCGCTGTTGTGTATTTGATTAAAACTCGCCGGCTTTTACAGTCATCTGCTATGCCTCCACAAAAGCATCACAGTCAGTTTGGTTTGGGTAACGTGGTCTGTCGAAGATATTACAATGTTGTGCGAAGTAGTATGTGCCGAACACAAACCGACTTTCGAAGTCGCAAGTTGATGGCATTTTGTTCTCAGCAGTTGTTAGCTCGTCCATCCTGGTACTTCAAACTGTCTGAGTGAGATGATGTGGACACTGTGAGTAAATATCTCATTAATTCTTGTTATATGGTAAGAACGTAATCGAAGAATAAAATATCCATCTTCGCAATGTGCCCCTAAATAATCGGCACCATGAACTAGAGTTGAACAGGCGAATTACGCCTTCTGGACACGTTCAAACACAGCCTCCTTGATAAAGTATCGGTCCAATTAGCGAGATTCGCTTGTTTGATTCCAGCTCTTGAGGTCGACCTCTGGTTTCGTAGTTTTTAATTGCAAATTTTATTCCAAACCGTATTATGCTATTCTACCCTCTCGAATCACCGCAGAGTGTGACTGTACCTGAGAATGAGAACACTAAAATTAAGTACCTTAAAGTTCGTGCTTTGGTTCGAATAGTGAACATACTTCGTGATACACATCTCATTTTATTATCGAAAAGATATAACTGTCTGAAAATAAAAGAACAATACAAGTAATTCTTATCAACCCACGTTCTCTCTGGTTATAATTAATGAGGATGCATTTTCCGAGAATCAGGTTATCGGCCTCATGACTATAGAAAATATTTTCATAAAGTCATGAATACTCATGAACAAGTAAAGTGCCTACCTCATGTGAAAAAACATGCAAATGGAAAAAAAGATAGGGATAGGGGGGGAATCGGGTCAGCAGACTTGGAGCTCGAACGGATGATCACACAGGACCAGATACTGACAGATCTGAAATAAATGCAGTTCTAGTCCGTCCTCTTTGAAAGACACCTACGGACGATTCTGAAAGTGAAAGGGGCTAGAGATAGACTAGGAGGCGATTGATTTGAATGGTCTACACCAGTTGCGTTTTTCTTACAAGAAAATGAAGTAAGTCCGTTATTCACACCTGTCGTCGAGGGTCAAAAGAAAGTATTCAGAAAAATTAGCCGAGAGAAATAAACTATCCGAATCCTTTCGGATTACAAATAATTGCACACGAATCCTCGCCGACTCCAAATTAAACACGATCGGCAACCGCTAACTAGGTCTTCATGTTGAACTACCAACCTGGAGAAACCAATTTAGGATCCTGTCTCAACTGTTCACACATGTTTACGAATTCCATCTTTATGTGTTGTTTGTTTGCCCTAAAGAAAGGCGAAGAAAGTTAATGATTCATAGTATTTTTAATATACATGCCCGGTACTCATTCGAAACTTCCAAATTTCGTCTTATTTTTATCCATTACCCCATTACTTTTATTGCTGTCATTCTCACACAATTGATTCCACTTGGTCATTCGTGATACGTGAATGTCTAACATAAAAATCTGAGGCATTGTGACGCATAGCACTAATGTATAATCAGCGCTAATGTGCTTTCACTTTATTTTCTTTGTCGAGAGGCCGAAATGTGGTTCAAAATTGAAAGATTAAATAGGTATGTATTGAGAAAACTCATATGGTCTCTCAAGAGCCTTTCGGAAATTTGTCGTTCAACTAGGTATAAGATCAGGTTGACAAACTTGATCCACTTTGCCCGCTTGTTAAATGAGTTTCCCAGTCGCATTCATCCTGACAATATTCATTCAGTATGCAACCATTGAGTGTCTTCCTACTGTAATGGTGGAAAGCAAAATAGCTAGAACCGTCCTGGATCCCAAGCGATGTTGATGTTTGACTTAAGCTCGTTTATGCTAATTTCCCTCCTCTGTTATGTCTAGGACGATTTGTATTGTTGATATTTTTAAGCAGGACAATCCAACAGTTGTATTATACAAAATTTCGTGGTCTCTGAGCTTGGGATGAGGATTGCAACCTTCACGTCATGTTTCACCAACACTGTAACTGGTCAGCTTTAGCTGCGAAACATTTCGGTATTCAGAATCCTTGTTTGTGCAATGCCTGAGAAATGTGCTGACGGCTAGAAACAATTATTTTTTTTGTGTTCTAAAAAACATTCAGAGGGACGACAAAGAAAGATTTGAGTTTCCTCATGAATTTGGTGTTCAAGTCAGAGGTAATCCAACATTTTTTATGGTACGAATTAACAATAGTCTGTGAAACCATTTCTAACGATGTTCAGATTTCTTGAGCATGCTGCTCATTGAGAATGTGCCCGACGGCTTTTTACTGACAACAATATTTGATGAGTTAATTCACAAAAAAACAACAAAAATGATTATGAAGTCTACCCACAAATCGTAGTTGATCTACCCACATACTTCTGATGGTGAGTGTTGCAGCCTGCCGGGACAGAAGGGCCACGCACACATGTTAATCCCTAATCACCAATGTCGATGAACGAAGAGTTTCGGAAGTTGATGTCGTCATGCCTACATCCTCTAAATCATGAATATCCTTACATATATTGTTAATTATCTTCGGTGATAATTCAAACATGCAATCGCTGCTTCAGCACTGATTTTAAAATCAGCCAGTGGCACCTCAGTGGATTGCGCCATCCTCATATCTTTCTGCTACCTTGAGGCTTAGACCGTTTGGTCGAAGATTTGGTTTAGGGTTCCCTAAGTCAAACCTCTATTTTCGGTTTGGGCATCACGTGCACCGAGGAATTACGGATAGTCGATGACGTGGTGAAGTCTGAACACGAATTTTTTTTCATCTTTATGGTCCGTTGTTTTCGTTCTTCGCTGTCATTCCGATGGCAATTGATCTATGCCCAGATTTATGCTGTATATATATATATATCACTAGAATCTAACTTGTAGCATCAGGAGTGTGCATGAAAGCTCTTCGTCGAAGAACCTACAGAAGAACCACAACGGCGATTCGTTGACAATTTTTTGTCAGTGGACTAAGCCAACCCTAGGAAAGAGGATAGAATGCCCCCGGGCAACTTTTGTTCACTTACACAGATACTACTTACAATTTCTATACATACATATATATATTCTTGGGAATTCTGCCCTCGTCCCTAAGGTTGGCTTAGTCCAACTGACAAACAATTATCAACGAATGACAGTTGTGGTTCTTCTGTGGACTCTTTGACCAACAGCTTCCATGCACGCTCCTGATGCTACAAATTTGATTCTGGTGTGACTTACCGGTTCGGAGTGTACAAATATAAAGGTATTTGGACAAGAGAGTAGCGGGTTCGCATACCTGACGAGCGACAATAACCATGAAACCGGTCGTGTGCTTCTGGGGAAATTCGGTTCAATCATCCAGATACTACTCACGGTTTATGTCTAATTATATATATATATATATATATATATATATTGGCGCCATTAAAAAAGTTACGAACACTGTTTACGCTACCTTAACAAAAACACTGAATGAATGAAGAAACACAAATGTGAAAAAAGCAAACATGTAATTTCAAAGCAATGTTTGGTCCCTAATTGATGACCGGGATAAAATCTAGTAATGTTCAGAAGGAGGTCTAGGATAATATAGCCAAAGTCACTAACCACCGTGTTAATAGTTAGAACTCTGCCTAGTATATCACCATCACACCGTAGAGATGACAAATAAAACAGCATTCATTTCGCTTATCAACCCACCTTTTTTCCCGGCAATGAAAAACCAATGGATTAGTGAATAAACCTCTTCACGCTTTCACTGTTCCTTGCACTAGACCATTCACTAACGCAGACAGTCAAAGAAAAACAGTTTTCCAATTTGTTTTAAAATTAATCAATATACAGCATTCGCTTTATTTTAATGTGTTGGTGATGAAAAACTACGTAGTGAGTCTCCTCGTTTATTTTGCTAGCCCTGTAGATGAAATTACAAAAACGTACGTTTATGCATTAATTCCGTTCATCGGTTGGAACTTTTTATAACTTCGTCGTGCGCAATTCTGGTTGAACAATTCACTGCCATTCCGCATGATCGATTTCTGCTTGGAACAGGTTGTCGGGCAGTCGGTGAGTTGACTGAGCATTCGATTGGACAGCATTTCAGATCGGTCGAACATTCTCCTCATTTTTATGAACCCCTACTACCAGACCAGGACAGGAAATTGTGAGCACGTATTGATTTTCATCAGTGCCCCTATTCTTAATCAGAAAAGGTATTAGGACGATCAGCTGGAACCTTGGTGGGATAATCAGAAAACGGCCACTCAGTACGTTCAAATGTCTTGTCCCATTTGGTAATCTATGCAATTATTATAGAGGATTTCTTAACGGAATGTTCATATCTAACTTCATCAGAAATCAGGAAAGCAGCATCCGTGGACTGCGCTCAAAACATTTGGATGCGCTGTGAATATTGAACGGAATAAAATCCCTTCCAGTCTATAAAAGCCGACCGTCCTTCGGTATTTTCGATTCAACGCTAGTACCAAAATAAGCCTATTTATCTTATCAGTTTTCGTTTAAACCTGCCTGCTGTGAGATTGCCCGTCAAAATTCCCGAGCCAAAATAAGAGAAGAGAAATTTGCATAGACTAACATTCACATTCCTTCGTAGCTTTCTCATTTTCCCACTCGAAGATTACCAATGAAGAAGCGAATGTCAGACAACGAGTTTTCTAAGGTTTTAATCCGGTTTGAACATACTGTGATCGGCTTGCCGGATATGATCACCAGATAGAGTGTACTGCCCGACTATCGAATCCTGATAGTAAGCCTCGAATCCATGGAGAATGGTCGTGCGCACCATGCGCTACTCCTGAGGAGTCAACATTATTTCACTGCGAATGGTCA
This sequence comes from Fasciolopsis buskii, assembly GCA_008360955.1. Taxonomy (NCBI): domain Eukaryota; kingdom Metazoa; phylum Platyhelminthes; class Trematoda; order Plagiorchiida; family Fasciolidae; genus Fasciolopsis; species Fasciolopsis buskii. The sequence continues at coordinate 194,655 of LUCM01008940.1, read as the reverse complement.
AACAATCGCATTTAATAGCTCATATGAATACTATTTTAGTCAAGTTAATCTATCCATTCAGCTAACACTGAAATACTCCGTACCATATGTTGTTTCATCGCTTTGATATCTCTGGATATCATTATAGGGTCTCGCGAAAAATAAACACTTTCTAGTATTTCTACTGAACTCATGGTTACTTGAGTAACGCCCTTCAAAAGAATTGCACAAGAGTAAATAGAAGGGAAAGTAGCATTCAATTATACCATCAGTTTTATTACTGATTGTGCTTTAAACTATGTCGCAGTTGGTCTACTGATCCTCTGTGGTGAGATAACTGGTGATACTGCTTGAATAGTCGTGCTATTGGCTTAATTATCTACTACTACTACTACTAATAATAATAATAATTCTATTACTTCTCCTAATACTGAGAATAATAGTACTAATAATGCGGGTAATAATGCAACCACCATTAATTCAAACAACACCATCATCAAAACTGCTGCATGAAATCATTTTAGTATATTACTGATAAAACTTCAGAGAAGGATAATGGCAGTTCCATTTTACTCCTTCGTCATTAATCACCTTCATGACCTAATCCAATTAGCCAATTATGCACTCGACCGTAAGAAACAGCTGACTTGATTTCTGCTTGAGAGACAACAAGGGAGATAAATGGTGAGCTAGTTGATTAATTAATTAATTGATTGGTTGTCTGCTTGTTTATCTTCTCGGCTGGCTGTTTAGCTGTATAACAGGATGGATACTTGGTTAACTATTTTGATGTCTGTTTGCTTGGCTGCCCTGGTTGTCGTTTTGCTAGTTTATTGACCGGTTACTTTGAATGAAGGTGAATGGTTGCTGATACATGAATGCATGAAGTGATGGTTGATTTGGGCTACTGATGCATGAACGATGTGGTGGATGCCTGGCTGAACTGGTAATCGATAAGTGTATCTGTGACTATGTTCACTTTTGATAACCACGATAAATTTGCAGGTAGGCAGGCAGGCCGATGCGTCTGTGGGTTGGAGGGCTCTGGCCTTTGAGGTGATGAATAAAGTGCATCGTGGTGAATGGTCGCTGAGTGAATGAGGGGCAGATTTCATGTTTGGTTATCAGGTAGTTTCCGCCAAAGAGGAATATCACAACGATAAAAATTAAATCAAACGCTGGAAATGTGATTGAATGTGGTGATATAAGTAATGATTTCAAATTATAAAGATACATGAAAAACGGTATCTATGCAAGCCGTATTCTTCCGGCGGTATGAGGTTGATCTAGGGATGATAGATTGACTTTCCGAGAGTTTGGAATTCGTTCCCATTAGACCTAATTTAAGTCTTGTTTAGGTACTCTGGTGGAGACCAGACGTGCGAATGAACTCCAAACAACCAAGTTCTACGCGATATGAAGACCTACGGCGCTCATTTCTTCTGATTAGCAACAAGAACTAGAAAAACTGGGCATACCGCTTCCATATAGTATTTTTTGGTAAGTCTGTATGAGACCGCACGGTCAGTTTGAAGAAAAAGGGACTAGATATTTCGGCTTGATTCTAACATGGATATCAATATGGTTTTATCACCCTGTGCTCCCGGCTGGAATAATAATCTTCACCCTGGATCCTTACGTGCACCCAACAGCGGGAACAGCTAGATGCCCTCCAGTCCTTTACGACTGACTAAATTGCACAGGTGATGATAAAACGGGCCCCATGCATAAGAATCACCGAATGAGCATGCAGCGTGATGGGGGTGACTGGATTAGTGAAATCTTCATTTTCATGAGCATTGTAAATGACTGAAAACTTAAAAGCGTGAAATTAAGTGGAAATGAGCGATCGCAGGTATGAGAATCTGCGAAATCCCGATGGGTTACAATGAGAAATAGAAAACCTCCTGGAACGTGTACAGGTCTCGTCGTCCTGGCAGTAACGGGGCTTCAACCCACAGAACTTCTGCCCAAAAGATTTTCTTGACTGAAGGCATTCAAAATCAAAGTCGATGGTTATTTCGTTCGTCGTAATCAATAATGGGTCCTTCTTGGTATTTGTGCTGTTGGGTTTGCACCGTCATACACTCCATTTGACATTCATTTTCATTTGTTCTGGAATGACAGGAGAAACTAGGTGTTGGGTAGAATGGAAAGTTAGCTAACTCATTGGACATTTAGAAGTGAACGCCACGAGTAGGTAGAGCATCGACCCAGGAAGCAAAAAGCCGCCCATTCGATTCTGCATCACGACGATTTTCCCTCTCTTTGTTTCGTAAATGAGTTACTACAGTGAATTTGGTCGGAGGTTCACTCGAATGGGCTCGAGGTGCAAAATATGAACATAGAATAAAATGTGGTTCCGGGGAATCTAAGAATCCCCAGCATTCCTGCCGCTAATCGAATGATGATTTGTCAATCGCGACTGCAGTGCACTTGCATATCGGCGTTTGTGATCGACAGATCAACGATATGCAAATCAATCATCTGATGGACACCAAATCGGTTTGAGTGGAGAATATGCCATGCAAAAATCCTAATCGACCTCGACCGTTGATATGAAAAAGGTGCAGCCAATGACGGAAATTAAGACATTTGGGAAGTCAGGTATTCAGCTGAGCTATAAGTACTTGCTAAGAGGCTGATATATTGATATTACGAATCCGGTGATGAGGAGTAGGACGGAAGATACCAGCCACAACTAACGAAGTAACAGGCTCACATTAGACCGTTTGGTGTGCACCCTTTAATCGCATAGACTCTCCCAGAGTATCGTAAGTTTCATTATTTTCTTACCGAAAAAGATGGCATAGTATCTTATTATTGATTAATAATAATAAATGTAAAAATAAGAATCTGAAAGAAAATGGTTTTCGAAACTGGCCAGCAAATTAACACGGTTAAAGCAGATTATCAATATCGAAGTATTTTTTGGTGAACAGCACTCGGTCCACGGCAACTGCATCATAGTGTCAAATATTAACCATCATTATAAGGTATTAAGAAAGTTTTAGCGTATAACTGGATGTGCCAAAAAAATTAAGGAAACTGGTAAATGTTTTTAACTTCGAACTTACTTTTATTTACCCTGTTCAAAATCTACTGCATCAGCACAGACAACAAATTATCGGTATCCATGTGAGACTAATTCCCTTAAGATAACTTATTTTAAAGTTGCTTCTTAATTGAATGTTGAAAAGAAAAACAATGGGTAAGATCGATGGCGTGTATGCCATCTAGAGTGACACTGAGCACAAATTACACACCCATAGACAGATACACGTTCAGGATAAAATCACTTAAGTGACTTCGTCATGTGGACGTGAGTATCAAAACGTGTACGTTCTTTGTACAAAATTATATACAAGTAATCGACAATAGCCTGCATCTATCTAGCAAATGGGAGCTCACCATAGGTCTTATAGGAACATACCCAAGAGTGACTGAAATTTGGTCATCTCAGCAATCCCCGTTGCCAGACTATTTGAAGCTTTTGCAACAAAACTGACAAAGTTGAGAGCGAAGAAACTTTTCGCAGCCTCCACTACCAAAGAAACAATTTCCCATGCCTTTAGACATAACGCGTGAAAATTTTCTAGTGACAGATAACGGTTGATTTGGATACCAGTTTTTCTATACCAATCAACAATGGTCCATAATGGATGAATATCTTCATGTAATTCGTTCTTATCGGCTTAATATCTCTTCGTTCTGGGCAGTTCCTTCTTGATAACTTGAAGAAACTAGCTACGGAGTTCCACTTTGATTACATCATAAAGTGCAAATCATTGTTACTGTATATTGATGCTTTGGTGTTCCGCAATCCGGGCCGTGAATTAAGCTGAAAATTACTCTGATCAATCAAACTGGCCAGCATTTTTCCGGCTCATCAGAATTTGTTTTGGTTTTGTATGACGTGAACTACGTTGATTGCAAGGTAATTTACCCAAATAACCAGAAGTTAAATGACTAATGGTCAAGTCCTCTATACTTTCCGTTAAAAGGAAAATTTATTCGTTCGGAAAATCTTCTGTTAGGCGATTTTGCCAGTTACCATGGCTCAAATTTTTTTATTTGCTCGAAACCCGGAGTCGGTTTGAATGTTTCTGGTGAGATATGTGCTTGCACTTCTAAAGGATATATATCATGTACTTAGATCAGTGTTTTAGAAAGAATTCAGTTTCGTGGTCAGCTAACCTGACCTAATGTAACAAAGGGATAACATTTATGGATGACTGCAAGCACAAGTAAACTTTAAAGTAGTACTACTACCGAGAACCACTCTGAAGTATGGCATTGGGCCATTGCTGAAATCTGGTTATATAATTAGGATGAAGAAAGGACGCCCACAACAGTACCCCGAGTTTAGTCAGGCTAAGTGGGAAAGGGTTTACCTATCAAATGGAACAGTTATTTTCTTGAGTGCATTCGAAGTACATAAGTTGACTGCAGAACAACTAACGGGCTCACTAGTTGACGCTTCCACTTCCTAAATTAATTTAAGATGATGTCAGAATTATTCGGAACTGTCATCCGACTGACTCATTGTGATCTCACACACAGACCCGGAAGGTGGATCACCTTCAAACCTGCATGCACATGTTGTAACGTGCACTGATTGTCTCTGTGCTATCCTATAATTTGAGGTCAAATGTGGGTGTAATGTATCTTGTGGGGTTACATGTTTTTATCCAATCTCAAATATGTTTGGCATGAACTTGAATAATTTTGATAGAATTCCGAATTGGTTCAAAAAGCTGTTGTTAAATCTATGCAGAAATTCTTCGTCTCTACTTCTTGTTCTCCCTCAATGTTCTAATTCTCTGGCTTTCTCGATAGTTTCTTTCGGGTTCCCATCCACAGCTTCACGTTGAAATTTAGTAGTACTTTTTCTTCTCGCTTGCAAAAACATTTTCGTTCTACATTACCCTTTAGAACTGTTGTCTTGAGCAATTGTAGAATGACATCCACTTGCAAGAAGTGATTACTCCGACAAACTGAACAAGCTTTCAAGACACCGACACTGGAAATGCCAAGAATCTATCTCGTCTCACCAGAGGTAAGATCATATTTTGTGCTCAACTTGAGGAAGCTAACTCCTAAGCGGTGAGCATGAAGTTCCTTTGTGGAATGAGACCGAGATACTTTGCTGCCAGAAGAGAAGTTTGTCTCCTTGTTTCCTAACTACTAATGACCATAAAGCCGCACTCATTCAACCACCCATGATTACTTAGTCATCACTTTCTCCCTGTCGCTAGTAATGACAAGGAGATCATAAAAATAATGAAGCCCTTAGGCTGCTTAACACTACTAGCCTCTCCCTCCTATCTGGTTTGGGCTTTTGTCGACATTTATTCACTAATACAATACCTCTACTTGGTTGAAGTCACAGCCTGCTTGATTGACCAGTCTGTTCATTGGCATTCTGTTCCAGCTTAGTGGAAGACAACAGGAATTACTCCAAATCCAAGAAATAAAACAACTTCAGTTCCTTTCAACCGGTTTCGTTTTGTTGGCTGTTACTCGAAATTTTCAAACTAACTGAGTGCATCACTCATGAAGGCCTATTTAAGCACACTAGAAATCCATCCTGTCAATTGTGCCATAACCTGCTTAGTGTATTCTATTTGTAGATCACTAAGCAACTGTATGATATCTATTAGATATTCATGTTTTAATCATTCTTTCGCTTTCTTTTCCACTCCTGGGTCAGTTTATTTCAAGAACCACACTGCCATGCATGTTTTCATCTTATTCGTTCGCAAAGGGTACTCGACATTTTAAAAAGCGTTTCCAAAACAAGATAGCTGGAAGAAAGTTGTCCACAAGTTTTGACTATTAATTGTTTTTCTCTAGGGTGCTTTTCTCTTCTATTTTTTTATAACTCTGTCGGGACCCCAGTATTAGCTCTGGTTCCGTTATTAGACAGACAGAACCACATCAAAGGAAAACTAATGCCGAATTAGCCAACTGACTTTGATTCACCAAAATAGTATGAACTTTCCCCAGCAGAATGGTCTCCCCTTAATATTTCCAAATGTATCCTTCTCCGGTCACAATCTGCTTCTAAGTATCCTTGTGGTTTCTATAACTTTCTTCACTGTGTAACCTGAGACTATCAAATGTCATGGGGTCACTTTATCTTGTTCGTCATTTGTTGTTTCATACTGCCCATCGCGGCAGCGCTTCATTTAACTCCAAAGGCTCTGACAGTTACTTGTTACATCTAATGTTATTACCGCTCCTGGCTGACGGTGAATTTTGCCAAATTTTCCTACCACTCGGCAGAAATCTCTCTTGGACCATTCAAGTAGGACGTTGAGCTGTTGCATCGTGGTGCTGTTGCGATTGGTTTTGTTTCTTCTACGTGTTTGTTGAACTGGTTACCATCATATGCGTGCAAAGCGTAAGCACATCTGGAAAATTCCTATACCGAGAACTGATCTGTGCAGAAACTTTCATCTACCTTACGTCAATATCCCACTGAAAAATACCCACGTATTGTTCGATCATGTGGTGGCTTTATGGAACTCACGTTACAACAAAATGCGTATAGTTCTTACTCCCGTTATTGTAGAATCATGGGTGATAAAATAACTATCGCTAGAAAGCATGTTAGTGCCTGCGAAACCCTAACAGCAGCAAGAAATACGAGAGAACTCATCGCGAAACATTTTAAAACAACGAACTCCAAGTGCTGAAGAATCAAGACAGTAGGAAAGACTAAAGGGCACATTTTTATTTTTCAAGGCAAGCAGAAACTGACAGTATGAATGCCAACCTAATATCATAAGCCACGAAACTACTCACTGAAGACACTTTCTGGTTGGTCAGGATTCACTGGCCATGCCTATCTACGGAGTTTCACGTGGCACTGGAACGACTGTGCGTCAGTAACCTTAACCATTAGGCCATTCATACCAGCCATCAGTGATTCGCTCAACATTAAAATTACACCGACTCTTTCGGACCGACAAAATACGACAAAATAACCGTTACCCATGGTAGTCTAGAGCAATGAGGAAATAAATGTCCACTTAGTTTTTTTACTAAACAGATAGTTCGCAGGACTTCTTAGGAACCGTAGTTTAACCTGCCCAGTGGTTCGGTTTTTCGATTCAAAGTGCACATAGTTCGGATATGACATTGTCAACGCAGATTCTGAAAACTCCCGAGAAACGCAGATACTGAGCACTACAAAAATAACTGACAGTACCAGACTGGACCGAGTTAAGCTTAATTTAACCGAGGTTAAGCCAACTCTGATCCGCATAGACGTGTAGTCTGACGCGTAGAACCGGGTGCAGGTATAGAAATCAATCCCAATTTCATTAATGAAACCGTTACCAATAGTTACAAAATGATTGGAACCCAAATGAGTTGTTGAGGTACTGCTATAATTGGAACCCTATTCTGGCACTGGACCGAAATATGTATTCAGGAACTCAATGAGGAGACACAACGAAGAGAAGCATTGTTAGTCTAGTTAGCAGGTTATGGCACAGTCCCGTGCCTATTTCAACTTAAGGAGCTGACAACATAACAGTCCGGTCAAACATATACGACTGAACTAGGGACCGAAAATTACAGGTTAGGGTATCTGAAATTACATCCCACTTTCTGCTCCTGCCTGATTCCAGTGATCACAGTATATTGTTCGTTTATGTACATGGAAAAAGTTATTCGGATTCGAATGAAAGAACTAATGACGAAGTAAAAGTTTTGTTGTTGAAGGAACGATTTTAGAAGAAAAGTATTCTGCTTGAAGTCACAGTAATGCCTGTCGCGTGAACCTCTATCGTTTCAAATGATATTTTATTCACCTTCAGTTTGAAAAGATGATTTTACCAAAGTAACGAATCGAAACTGTTGCCCATTTTGGTGTGAAAATTCAATTATCCGTGTGTGTGTGTGTGTGTGTATGTGCTTTGTTGTGGATCCTAACCGAAAAGTTGTGAATTGCACTTGTTGGCTGTTGGAAATAGTTGTATGCATAATCCGCATATCCAAGGTGCTTAAAAACGAAACCGAAGTGAAATGGAGTATATAAAACTGATGGGAACTGAATCAAACAACCCAAAACAAACCTAGAATTGACAGGAGCCCATTGTTTTTCTGGCTTCCCACTTACCCGGACGACAGCGACAGACTAAGCAAGAACTCATTCGCCCTCATATCAGAATACAAATGGGTTAGCTGATGGGCCAGAAATTTAGGTTAGCAATTCTCATTCGTGATGTGGAAAAAATTGAAACCACCGGCACAAATTATGAAACTCCCCCCCAGATACATCTGTTCTCAGTGTTTTTCTGATGTTGTGTATACCACAAGCTGTAAAACTCGAATTGGCCGACAGCCAACACACTGACAGTTGTTGTTGTTGTTGTTACTACTGTTGCTGTTGCATCTACGGCTGCTAGGTTTGTTGCTATTACAGCTTCTTTTGTTTAAGTACACAAATACACACCTAAGTAGACACACCTTTGCATGCGTGTCCACATCGAGAGAGATATTTCGTGCATCTATCTATCTATCATATTGCTCGAACCACGTTACACTGAAGCAACAACAACAACAACAAAAGCGACGTAGCAGCAACAACGAAATGAGTCACGCTCTGCTGGGGTTACGCTAAGCTTTGCTCACATCCTACATCTCTGTGGGGTGAAAACGCTCAAATTGCACGAAACCTCTCACACTCGCTTATCTCTCGAATTGAACGGGAATCGCACTGGCATAAGGGTTTCGGGCGTATACAGGCGAATACGTGTTTGTGTGTGCGTGTGTGACTCAGTTAGATGACTCATCTAAGCAATCCAATCAAACTTATGTCAGTATGTGAGTTGGTCCTTTCAGTTAATGTCCAGATGAATGTGTGTGCGTTCCCGTCAGGGTTACCGCCAATGAAGATCGCCAAGACAGTTTGGTCGGAAATCGTGTTCCTGAGTTTCCTTTTAAACCCGGGGAAATAAAATACACCATTACTCACTAGGAGCGGTTAAACTAAAACGGTCGTTTTTGCCCTAAATGAGAAGTCAGTCTTAGATAGGGCAGAATTAATACGCCGCTTCCGATAGGACTTCCGACTCCACGTTTGTAGTCAATGTTCAGCACAAAAATCGATCGCTAAGAATCCAAGTATATATATATATATATATATATATATATATATATATATATATGGCAGATTTCATAAGCAATCATAATCAGATGCACACAGGCACAGTCTATGAGTATTTTCAGTAGATTTCAGCACAATGACAATAATTAACTCTCTGGAGATCACAGTGATTAGAAAATATTTTTTGTTCTATCGCGGCAGATTGCTTTAACACGTATTATAAATGACATTATTCCACATAAGAAGGGAAGAAGCGCTTGCTATCCCTAGTTTACGAAATCCCATCACAACGTGCTCTTTTGTGCCTATGGAAAATATAAATCAAACAGATCCCGCCAGATAATTTAGAATCATCATAAAGCTTTCGTGCAATTCCGTTATTTTCTACCCCTGCTCCAAAATGTCATTTTGTAAACAAGTCATTTTCATCCTAGTTTATCTTTTCATTTTTATTTCGCAACTATGTACATTATTAAAAAAGAGGGTTTCGGTCAGTCCTAGGCTAGTGAGTAAAGAATTGACAAGCTATGGAAAGATGATATGGAATACGATGTGCGTCCAAATGTCACGATGTTCATGATGTGACCATTACTGATCGTTTCGGAAGTGCAGAGTTCTGTGATAAGGATGAAACGCCTCATCGGCCTGACAATCTTAAATGTCACTGCGAACCGGCTCAGTTGTGTCACCAACCCGGCGCGCATTATCAGAACGGAAACTGAGCGCATCTCAAAATATTTTTTCACTCAGTAGTTCAGAAATCCTGGGGGGAAAAGTGCTCCTACCGAGAAACGTGCACAAGAACTCACCCAAAGAACCAACCGAAATGAATAGTTCGCCGGTTGGTTACCCAAGATCAACCTATTAAAATTCTTCTTTTAAAAGGTTCACTGTGCTAATTGAAACGACAGCTTCATCTTGCTTCCACTGACAACGCTGTTTTTTTATGAAACATTTCCTACTTTGACACGGTAACCAAAACGGGAATTGCTAGACTCTTCACCGTCAAACCTTAATTCTACTCCAAAATTTCCCCTCCAGGCTCTTCCATATAATACATTGCTGATAACCGATATTGTTTTGTTCTTTAGAAGTAGACTTAAATTGTGCAGTAAACCTACGTGCACAGAAATTAGTTAACTATATATAGGCTTTCGAGATTACAACACTACACTCTTTTCAGCAATAAAAAACTTAAGGGGATCAGAATGAGAAAGTAAAAAATTACTGGTGAATAATTGATTAATGGGAGTGTTGAAAGATGTATGCATTCGATTTGTTTTGAAGTGCTGAAACTATCGTCAATAGCAAATTGACTAAAATGCAGCGGAACTAACAAGGAGAACAGCAACGATGATGAAGGATGCAACAACAAGAACCACGATAGGAATAGCTGCAATATCACTGACAAGGTCAAGTGACATTTCAATAGATCGCGGTAATTAGAAGTGGTAATTACCCCTTCCCAACCACCCAGTAGATATTCGTTTCTCTAATTGCATGTGAGTATTGAATCGCCGTTTTTGGTTTATTTTAAAGGCAAGATACCCAGTCGAGATCGACGTATTTCATTGTGAACGGTTATTGTCCGGCCGAGTGCATAATGTCGAAGCTGCATCAGATAAGCCTGACTGATTGGAAAAGACGACAGGTGAAAAAGTAAACTGATTTATTGAGACAGAAAAGAGCTTGTGAAATTCCCGACCAGCTCACTATCAGCCAAGATGAAAGTTATAATGCAGGGAGCTAAAGGAGTAGGTAAGAAAGGGTCAGTTTCAGTGTGCATTATGCGCAAGACTAATATATGAAAGCAAATTCAAATCGCCTTACTAAGATCAATTATTTGTGCGGAATTGGCACTCTTTTAGAAGTGATTTATTCATTACCAGTAGGTTGTGGTAACTTTAACCATCAAGAGGGATTAGACGAGCTACATAGGGTAGTTCGGACCCGCATGTCCTGGTTCAAGTCCTGCTAATCACCCTAGCTCTCATGATCCACTGAATGGTCAAGGTCCCCTTCCCGCCAAAGAAACTACTGTGAACTGAGTTTCAACTGAATGAAAAACAGCATCGATGTTTTTTTTAAATCTGATGGTCGAATTTACTTTCAATAAGTTTTCTCCTTCCAATCCGTCTCTCCTGTATTCAACTGGACAACAGGCGAAAGTTCCGATAACAATGTTTAAAGTCAATAGAAGTGCAACTGAACAGAAAACGATAACTAGGACGTTCAGGCCTCTTTGCTTGCATTGTAAATCACGACTCCTGCTATTACTGTGGATCAGGTCGAAAGTTCACATTTTATATACGTCGTATAATACAAAATGAAACTCGTCTGCTGGTGTATCAACTCGTCAGCCGAAAATCGTCTCGCCAACAAGGTCTAGGTCTCTGGTGAGCGGCGGCAAATCCTTTTTAAATGTCCAAGGCAAAATTCTTTCTCGGTTCTGAAATTCTCTGGAATCCGAGAATAGATAACTCCGAATCAAAAATTGCTCTCTTCAGATCCCAGACAAAAGATCCTTTTCCGTCTCTCTCCCCACCCGGAATACTCCGGGAATTCCATTGCAAAATGAATGACGTCTGCTAATTTGTTGTTTCATCAGCCTACAGTCACTTCTATCTCCAGTTTGCTATCGACCTTTCCTATTTACTCATTTGGTGAAAGTCAAGTTCAGCAAACAACAGATTAATTGATCACTCAAAAGCGAATCATTTTCATGCCTTCTACGACCAATGCTAATTTGTCGATTGGTTCACTGACTAATTGGGTCCACTATTACTAACTGATCTTATCATGCAGCTTTTTCTGCCAGCCTACCGAGTGAAGCAGTCACTGCAACTTCGCCAGAGCTGAACTATTTTTGAACCAAAACAGTGGAGATAACGGTTCAGAATCCATACTTTATACCCACATAGCACTAGTCCCCATAAGAGTTAGTTGCTTTGGGCCAAACAGTTTCTTACAACCTACATCCAGCTGGAGAAGGGTTGCATTGTGCATTCATGAGGACAGACGAACTATTCCAAATCAGCTTGTATAACTCGGTGATTGAATTCATAGAACTTAACAGTCGTTTCCGGGATGCGGTTTGGTCGACGACAACCACGGTGATGAGTACAAAATGTAAAATGACAAACTCCTAATCGATAATTGAGGATTTTAGCATGAATCATTTAATGAGTTGTTTAATTTCACTATGGTCAGCTTATATGTGGTCATTCAGAAAACTCTCTTCTAGTAGATTATATGCGAGTGCCGTTCAATCCAACGGAAGAATTTAACTAAACTCCAATGCCCAAAAACTCCCCATATGAATGCGTAGTCAAATCAGTCACAGCTTCCGGCAATAACAAAAATTAGAGTTCTGAATTTTGCACTCATCACATTTAGGGAGTAGCTCCATAGGGATTTACAATTCTTGAGCCTCTAAAATCTTTCAAGAACTGATGGTCAAATCGAGGGAAGGATTCCGCTGCGATGATCAAAATGAGTAAATATCACGTGAGACAACTTTCCTAGCGATTCTCCGAAGAGCAGGAATCAAAATAATAACGAAAGAAAGTGGTTAGAGAAGACACTGTGGGACAGTGTGCAAATGACTACAGATTGGAGGTTAAGAAAGCATCACTGATCAGCCCAGAGGTTTTTTCTGAACCCGATCGAGAAGAGAAAGCTCCACTTCACATTTGACAGCAGTATTCAGTCGTTGGGCAGGCCTGAGCTTTGTATTAAAGGTGATTAAACGTGAACAATATGTGGTACGGAAAGAGAAACCGAATTTGGGAGCAGGTATAGAGCCGCGTTGACACCAATGGAGATCAACACAAAAAATCGGTTTGTGTAGAATCCCAGTAGCGAGTGTTTTTGTAGAACACAGGAAACTGTAGTCAAGATTCAGTTGAAGACTACGATAGAAATGAAAATTAACTAAGTATTGGAAGCAATGCTGATGGGCTCACGAGCAGAATTTCATCCTATATCGAAAGCAAGTGATGCAACGCGAAAAGTGCCACTGTGATCTCTGTTGGAGGTGGACTGAAGAGTTCTAGGATAAGGAAGGGAGCTATGAGGAATGATATCATTCCCAAAACAGTGAACAGGGTTGGAGGTTGATGTATGATCGTTATCAAATAGAACAAAAGAGATGAATGCAGTTATGAAAAATTGTGGGTCACCTGCGTTTACGGGGAGCGGTTAAGAATGAACCCATTGAATTCGGACACATGGTTCGCTCGCTGGAGATACATTATACCAAGTATACCAGAGTCGGATAGAACTCAATCAACGACGACATCACTTCGTGCCAAATTCGATAGGCGTCCAGCGAGACCAAAGGAGTTCCTCCATAGTTATCAAGTGCAACCGACCAGGGTTATGAAACTATTAGCCAGTAGATGGCCTGTGAAACAACATGAGTGGAAACCATATTGACGACCACTCTGCAAAGCTTCATTTCCAAGGAACGGACGCAGATGATCAGTGACAACGGTTTCGAAGTTTTCTCAAGACAGTAGTAATTGTGACCAGACGATGGTTTTTGTGGTCAGAGGGATCACCATGTCTCGAAATAGGATATATCTTTGCTTTCTTGCATGAACAAGGAAAAATATTTTGGTGGGCTAGAGAGGGGAAATGGCTGCATATTATGGGAGCAAACAACGGAGCACACATTTGTAGGACGATCAGTGGAACACAAACCTGTCTGAGAGACATGGAACCATTTTAATTGAAATGAACCTGACGGGTATTTCCGGTGATTAGAATAAGAATATCAGGGCCTAGAACAAGAGAAGGCGGGGAAGCAGAACTGACGAATAAGGCGGAATTTAAAGCGAACGAAAAAGCAAGTCTCAGCACTACCAAGAGGGTCAGAGGGCCAACGGAATTCCAGATTGAAGGGAAGCTGAAAGGTAACATATTACGAGAAGCCACCTTTGCGAGGGACCAGACTGATCGGCTACCGGTGAGAGATGAAGCCAATTACTCAGTTTTGTGACATACGAAGCGTTTTCTCTTCTATATGGTAACGGAGCATTAGTTTCTAATTTGTACAAAATAATGTCGAGATGATGAATGGGATGGGTGGAACAAGCGGCAATATACTGAGCTGTGCAAACAGACAACAGAGTTCAAAGTTCGGCTAAACCAGTCGGCGGCCGTAGTTTACCGAGTTGGAGAACTTTGGACTGTAAAGATGCGTCCCATGAACAACGGTCTCGGCGAAAACAGAAACGGGTACCGAAATATCAGATACAGAACAACAGTAATTCCAAGAATAATAACCCGGAACTTTGCGAAAATCATCGAAGTCAGTAGAATCCGAACATCAAAAGGTGTGCCTTAGTTCGGGTGTTGAGAAGGGGTGGGAAAAAGAATGAAAAATGAAATGAGACAATAGTCCGATGAGGCAGCCGAGGCAGCGAGGTGAAATTGAAGAACAGAATGAGAATGGGCGTAGGACTGAGGTCACCAATGCAATCGGGGATGCATGTAGGGCATTCAACCTGTTGTTAAAGTTTGTGGATTGCGGCGAAGAGATTTGTTAAGTGATGACTGTCGCCTGATAAATGATGCACATAACAAAATACCGTTGATAAGATGAACGACAATACTCACCGCGTTTCACGCGACCTTAGACTACTATTATTCGAGTGACAGAACTGGCGCACATTCACCGAGCTATTATGGGAAAAATGTCATGTGAATAGCACCCATCATTATATAGCTCGGACTGATGAATTGGTGGCTGTCGTGTTTTGCCACCTCAAGAATTTTGACCCGTGAAATAGCCTATCAGACGCAACTTATCATCCCTCTTCTCAGTCAGCTGCGACAAGAGACCACGAGCACAGCTCATCGGTATTTTCCAAACCAATATGACCAGTGGATTCTAATCATGAGGTAATATCGTGCGGTTAACTGGACGACTGAGAACCTTATGGACAGCATACGCTTAAGATCGTGTTACTTTCATTGGCCTGTTAGCCACAATTATAATGGATGAATGGGGAAATTAGTCACATAAAGTTTGAGCAACTTCCTAAGGTTTGGATAAACCCTTAGTAGTCATGACACGCGAACATTATGGTGCATTCTGAAACTGAAAGCATCTTGCTCCTCAAGCTAACCACGCGCAAACCTACGCGTGTTTCACCGGTTCAATCGAGACCTACACGGGAAAACACTAGAAAATGTAACCTACCTACCCTGTAGGCATTTGTAAACGTGTATCAGTGTGTGTGTGTATGTTTCCTATGTTCTTATTTTCCAAGATTTTCCCGTTGAACACATTCCTCTGAAATGCAGATGCAAGGAACAAGAGCGATCGAAAGAAAATTTGCGAAAAAATGATTTGCAAAACAAAACAACAGTGCGCACACGAACACAAACACAAGACTAAACGAATCTGACCAGTTCTGCAATAACGCATTACTCCTACGTCCATGGGTGATGGAAACAGGTGCACTCAGACGGACAATCTGGATTGCGGCAAAGCGCGGTCAAGCGATTTTGCCTGAATGATCACGACGCGCAGCCAGCACTCGCCATTCGAGTGGTACTTGATTCTGCTTCTACGGTCTGATAAGAGTGAGCAAGAAAGACTGAAAAAAGAAGTGCTCCAATCGTTCGGCTGTCTCATACCCAACTGCGCGTGCACACAGGGTTGAAAAAACCCTCGCGCATGTGGATCGAACCGAAATGACGAGCGTAGTGACGGGACTGGAGGAAAGACTGAACGGCTTGCCGATCATCCACGCTCGCGATGACGTGAGCTCGGATTGTTCACGCAGGATTTCATGCACCAAATGGGATGAGTAAAAATTGAAAAGGGAGTTCAGATCGTCAATAAAATGCTTAATCCAAATAGTCCGAAACAAAAGGTGAAACGGAAAAAAATCGAGCCCAAGAAAATAGCCCGAAAAATGGGAGGAAATCATCGTCAAAACTTAAGGAGATACAAATATTGTAAACATGAAAATGGGCACACGAAAATGAATAAAAAAGAAACCTGCCCACAAAGCAGAATATCCCGTAAGATGAAAATGAAATCATTTAACAATAAGACGAACAAAATAATTAGGAAGATGACAAACATGTAAAGGATGGCAGCAGCAATGCAGGTGTTATCAATCATGATCATGGTCAAGATTATTACCAGGATGATGTCGATGCTGCTGTTAACGATTCGGATGATAGTCGAAGTAGGTGTGAAACAGATGACCATAGTGATAACGATCGTGACGAGTAGGATACTGATGAAGATCATGATGATTGTGATGGTGAAGGCGACGATTTGTATGCTGATACAAGTAATTGTGATGAAGGTTAAACTTCGCCTAATGCTGAGGATCTGTGATGAATCACATGATACAACCGATGCAAGCTCAATGCAGCGATCGATCAATCAAAACGGCGAGAAATACAAGCATGCCTAAAAGGTTATTGGCCCGAAGATATGTCGTAAACATAAAAGAGTGCATAAACACATGATCTGTAAGTAACCTCAGTGTATTCCCCAGTCACTGTGGTCTTCTCGGTGTCTTCCATTGTGTAGTATTACCTGAAGATACACCCGTACGTACTGGTAGTTCATACCGGCACATGATGCTGACCGATTGTCCTATTACTGATTCAATCAACAAAGTTAAACGAATATGAAGAACAACATCGTGATAATGCTGTCGATTAGACGATGACCACAATGATGGCGTGGACGGGAATGGTAACGATGTTGAAGGTGACAGTGGCAGTGAAATCCACGAGAACAATTTATATGATGCTACGGATGTTGATGATAAGAATAATGGTACTGATGATACCCATTTAAGTGTACATTGGCACAAATCTTTTTACACATCGGAATCGTGTAAAGAACATAAACAACGGGTGAGAAAGAGTTCACCACATGTGGTAATTTTCTTGCTGTATCCCCAAGTCCTCAGCTATCCATCGGGGACCATGACTCCTCTGCGGGCTGAATGCTATCGGGTAACCCAAACCAAAGCAGAAGCAGTGGACCCCATTCCGAGCCTTTGACCAAGCGATCTAACCTACGAGGCAGTAGGACGATATGAAGATGAGGTGACTCACTGAGGAGCTTTGACTGATTGCCCAGTTTATACTCTCATCGGATTAGGCTAGGCAACCTGGGCGTCCAGTAAAACCTCTTCTTACTGATGCCGGTAAGCATACAGCCGTATACTTTGCACGTCATCCGTGAATGGTTTGAAGTAAGGTTTTATCTGTCGCCTCTAGAATGCGTACTAGTGATCAGTCAACTCGACGGAAGGATCCGGACATCCGCCCTCGTCCTCGAACCTTAGAAAGAATGCTTCCCCACAAGAAGGCTATGTATGGGACTTTCTCAGAAGCAACTACTTGAGACGCCAGTCATTTGGGTACTGTTCGAGAGGAGTTCCAGGAAAGTGACCAAATAAATGCTTGAGACATCCACCCTCAGTCATCCTAAGGAATTTGATGTTGACAACGATGATATTATTTCTGGTGGTGGAAACCATGACACTTCTGACCACGACTGTTATATTGATGGTTACAGTGTTGCCGGTAAAATAGCTCGTGATACAGAAGTCGTTATTCGGTTACAACGAGGATAACGATCGCAATGACCGGGCATATTTTTCTTGTATATTGCGATTGATTAATTTCGTTTCAAATGTATTGTTGATTTTTTCGATGTGCTCCCTATCACAATTTTTTCCTCAAAGATTTATATTTTCGATTTGTAGGTTACTGACCTCATCATCAATCTCCTCTCCTGGTTTTTAAATTCCGCTTCTCTCGATCGTTTATTTCATGTACTTTAACAACCGTATTTTTGTTTCTCGGACATTAGTGATCAGCCATAAGTCAACTTTCGTCGAATTTGGAACTGTTTTCTCACTCTCGGAGAGCTTTTGAGTGTTCAGTGGTTGCGCACCGAAACGTCCGCTGATGTGTAAGTTTGTCCGTGTAATTTGGAATTCAGGGAACGCATCACAACTCTGTTTATTTCCCATTTCGTTTTCATTCGGATTTGATATTTATCAGCCTAGTTCTACTTAGAGTTTTCGAGATAGTTTTTCCAGCGAATTCAGTCGATCAAATGCCGAAAACAAAATCGGGGCATAGATCTTCCCCGTCTTCTACGCGCTTGTATACAGACCGTCATGTATGGAATATTCTTTGAAATAATGTGGTGTGGATTTTTAAGTGCGCGCGATTCCCTTGCCACTATCAGACATCAATCTGTGGTGGCGGAATTTTTGTTCTTCAAAGAACGATTAACTTAGAGGAGAATTACCGTGATGTAATTGAGATGTCTCAGTTGTTCACTGAATATTTGTTTACACATACCGCATTAGACCAGTTGACAGAATGTCGAAGAGGGGAAGACCATTTCAAGCGCAATGGGTGATACATTGTATTGCAATCAAAGGTCATTTGAATGAAGCGAAAAATGATGGATCGTGCAAAAATATATAGTATTGTTTGGTAGTCTGCAACGTCGATGATAAAACAAGCGCCACTTTAGCAGATGCGGTGGCGAGCAGGTGTGAGTTTAGCACCCGTCAGAGACAAATATTTGGAAATTAGTTTGAATGGTGACTATTGGAGATGTCAACACAAAATCGTTATTTAGATATTCAGCGAGCATTCTTCCTCTAAATGAATTTTAACCATTGCATTTGATCCGAAGCTGTGGCATATGTCCAACTTTATGAACCAGTTGAAACCACCTGTGAAGTTACCGTTTATAGTAACCGGAACTTCAGAAAACCCGGATGCAGGTCAGTATTTTGTAAACCTAAACACTAGGCTGAAAATAACTTGTGTTTCAGTACAAAAACAAGCATGTGAAGGGCTGAACACTACTGCTCAATGCAGCGTTTTAGGAATGATTGTCGCCACAGAGTTTGCGCTGGTTAGTCCAGGGAACCGGAGTCACCATGATGAATATCTCGCTTATACTTACATCAGTAAACTCAACACGGTAGAACAGTATACTACGTATCCCATAACTGAATAGATCTTACTCAAGTTTGCCCTCGTGGATCACTCTTGTGGTATTTTAATTCGCGATGATATATTTTGGTGAGACGCGTGCTCTCCACAAAATCGGTTGATGACGGGATGCGAAGTTTGCATTTCGTATTTGACTACTAATAAGTAGTCTAAATATGATGAGACTTCATGCAGCTGAGTGTAATGGGAAATCTGGTTTTCGCATCCGAAGGTAGAGAACGTTACTGGAATCAGTCGGTTGACCCTGCATTCCACTTCAAACATCCATATATATAGATGTGTAAAAGGTCATTGCCAGAAATCTTCCAGCGGGGGTTATAAGAAAACTTTAGTCGAGTGTGCAGCAGCGAAAGGAACGAAATTTCATTCGGATTCCCCAGCGGGAAGCGACGAAGCAGATGCATAGGAAGCTGTGAGCCTTGTTGTTACTCAGCGAGCAGAAATTGAGTCGATATCCCATTTTTGACACCATCTGCGTAACTAAGCTACGAGTCGCAACGAGCCCCATTGGGGAAACAAACTGAGAATCATTCACAACAATTTGACACGCGCATTTCCACAAATAACATTCATAAACACTGGTAATCAACTGGCCCGTCACTGTCCTCAAGTGTATTTTTGTCATATTTATGTGGCGACCAATCACCTGAGTGTGAATTTATAATTTTCCCTTATGTAAAGAAGTTGTGCAATTCCGACGCGAGTGTCCATTTTGAAGATAACTCAATCATGATTCATTGGGCAACTTCGTTGTTTTTAAAAATTAGGTCGTGGGCCCGACATTTTCCCTGGGGCATCCCGGTTTGAACAGAGTGAGGACATTCGTAAGGTGAATGGATACGAGTGGAACAGCACAGCCCAATAGAAACATTTCGATATTCTGCGTCCGGTTGGCTCCAAGATTTGTGATCTCGTAAATGAAAATGCACCGACCTTAGCCGTAACACTGAATGTACAGTGGAAGTGAGTTCTCATATGAATAAACTGAATTCGTCAAATGACGAACTTCAGCAGGAAGTGCGGCAAACGTGGCACTGGATGACAACCTCGAATGAATTTCAGCTGTGCATACACCCCCGTCCCAATCACCATTGGAGAACTGTACAGTCGGTTAGGTCGACAAATTGTTCTGCCTTAAACGATAAAAGGTACAATTTAGCAATCGACAGAGCGCTTGGTTTAGTGCGCAAGCTCCAAAACCTAGCCCGATTGAACGGTGAAATCAGTGAGACCACGACCTATTCTGAAATTAGTCTGATGACTACTTACAAGCAAGTTCTGCTAGGGTCGAGTAGCATCCATTAGAAAACTGGACGTGATACCTATCACGCTCAAGCCAGTCTGGCTTTCACATGAAGATCTATCGCGCTTCATGTTAACCAGTACAAGTAACAGTTGATATCATTCTTCTGAAATCCATTCAACTGCCTAAATTTTCATGGAGTTCAAAAGGTGATACTGAAGTACTGTTTCCATCCTTTAGAGACTGTGAGTGCGATCCAGTCGGTACAATATCGTTTCACCTCGATAGAGAAACTGGCTAACAGGCAATCTTTATTTTTGAGAGGAATGATACTTCTATGATGGCTCCATTAAAACACTACACTAGAGTGATGAAGGAGGCCGATAACTTTATTCTTCAAAACACTCCAGTCAGTATTCCGGACTGAATCTTGACAGAAAATCAGGAATTTGCAAGATTCGTTTGTCACTTCTCAATTTTTAACCGCACGCCTCACGAAGGATCAAAGTCCCTCATACCGTAAATAATCATGACGGTACTCTAAACCGATTTCATTTTCATCAGGAATTATCGGCTGTGCGTGTGCTACGTTACGACTTCCAGTGGGATCCGGATAAACGGTTGAGAATCGAACACCCAAGCTGGTTTTGAACTAAACGTGAAACACATGATTGACGGTACTATAGAGATTGCAGTTCTAATAACGAATGCCCGGTCATGAAGAAACAGAAAATAACAGTAATGCGTCAGTAGGGTGGCTGGTTCGTCGTGGGTCACCTCCCCCATTTGACAAGCTATGGTTGGCTACGACCTACTTACCCAATAATGAACCTTGACTTTCCATTACAGGGAAAAAAGAAAAGTAGAAGGACCCCTAGCAGCCTCACACTACTAATGAAAACGATAAGAGAAATAGGAAAATTGTGCTAGTTAGTTCCCTTAAGACCGAAAAAGGTGGATTTGAAATCCAGCCATCAAAATTACCACTGTGACGTTGTAGACGAGAAACGGAATCTTGTCGACTAAATCAGAATCCGTGAGATTTCGAAGATAAAACTGGTAAAGAAATATAGTTAAGATCTGTCTGTCATAAAGTACTACGACAGGAATGAAAGAAAACACTCACGAATTGTGATCCTGGTCAGAAGGTTACAAAGTAACGACAGTTCACCTAAAAGTCAGTTGAAACATAAAATACGATAACAACTGTGTATTGCTTTAACTTACATAAAACCGGATCCGGCAGCGAAACACATGATAATGACGATGATGCGATCGGAAAAAAAGAATGTTAAAGGTAAATGAGGAGGATGGAATCAGGAAGTGAATGAAGGTGTCCGATATTTTTTTAGGAAGTTGTGGTGAATGCGGCGAACAGGTGGTGGTAGTGTGATATGTCGATCGGTATTCCGCAAAAATACGATAACCCTTGGTCAACGACGAGTAGTGCTTCCAAAACCTGAAATGCAGAAAAAAATAGAATATGCTAAAGAAGTAGCAACCGAGAGAAGTGGGAAGATATCGCTAAACAAGGACTGACCGGAGACATCAAATTCAGGGAGCACTTCGTTAATGTTGTGTTTCGATTTTAATATCGACCCGAACCGTCGATCCATTCGACCAGCGGATTTGCTGGCAACAAATGGGGGATCATACTGTGCAGGTATTTGCGCTAGATCGAGGAGAAAGTGCTACGAAACAAGGACTCTCGTAATTAGTCTTCTTTCTTCTGCTTACGTACTCGTCAAATCCACTAGCACTAATTTTAGAGAAGAAATAAACTATGAACACACTACAGTCAGAGTTAAAACCACACTGGTTTGGGATGAACAGTTAAAGTGTAAACAATGCTGGACTAAGTTAATACGGCGTAGAATTAACGACATTGATTTATGAAAAGCCAAAGAGAAAGATGCGTTTGTCAAAACCTAGACATTATCGCCAGACCAATCTTAGAATCTGGAGGAGAGCTTTCGGGTGGAAGGTTTATACTGATCTCTAAGGGGACACTTGTGTGTACAGATATAGCATGAATAAAAACGAGCCTAATTAAAACAAGCAACTAATCTACAAAAATACATCTTCAATCAAATCAGCTGCAATTATCGGACAGTACGAACACGATGTCTCTGAAGTTCTACTTAATCATCCAAAAAGAATTCAATAGCGATTTCAAGTGAATAATCTGTCACACAGACAATTCACATATGGAGCCAATGCAGCAGATCAACACATTGCCATGCATGCGTATTGTTCTTCTCTTTTGCTCCATTTCCAAATGAGCACGATAAAAAAGCCAGAATCCACAAGTATGAAGCAAAGCTGATCCCAAGAAAGTTGTCCATCAATACTTTTGTCATACATTTGAAGCATGACTGTTGCGAAACAGTTGTTAGCCTGTAATCTCAATACAACAACTTGCAGAACATCCATCCATGAGAGTGATAAACAACTGTGTAAACAAGATGGGTGACAATGAATCACCGACGAGATTAGTGGTGTGATCTGAAATCCCAGGTACTAAAGACTTAACTCTTTGACCTATCGCTGTGAGAAAGCAGAAGCAACGAGACATTTACGTTCCAAAGCGATCAATCTTTCATGTGGTTGCAAATGTTTCATTTGTTTTGTCAGTGCTTCAAATCACTAGGTTCGGTCGTTCATGCTAAATTCGCGGATCGAGTTAGTTCAGTTGTTTCGAATTTGTCGAACAATCTATTGTAGATAACGGTTTAATCGTGAAGTATCTGGAAATGTTGCCCATCGTGTGATATCTTCGAAAGAAAACCGTTGATTGGCTACAACGAAGTTTCCACTAAAAGATACCATCTACCAGCAAATCATTCGTAATTAATTAGATCGGATGTTAATTATAAACGACAGCCACACTGCTTCCGCAACTGTTATAAAAGACATCATGGATGGCTAGATTCCAAAAAGAGTAAAAAGTAACCGTGACTATCGAGCTAAATGTAACAGTATGCCACAAAATATTCAAAAGAAACTGATTTTCACAAAATCACCAGATTAAGTTGATATTTTGAGGAGTGAGTCATTATGCTGATCGTGATACTGGCAGCAGCGACAGAAACGAAATCACTTGCGTGATTTCCATTGCACAGGGGGATTTACAACGCAAAAAATAAAGCCCATGTTCAGTAGACACCTTAAAAAGATCATGGAAGTTGAAACCACCTTGTTCAATGGGCTTTCGAAACAGTTCCATTAGTGAGAAACCAAGAGAGGCGTTTCTCAGCTACGGAAATTCGGAAGACTGAAAGACAGAAGTTAAAAAACTGGGACTGGAATTTTTAAAAAGATGAGCAAGGGCCAAGATATGGGAAGGGCAACGAAGATTGACAAATAATAGTAACTGCTTGAAAACAAGAACGGCGACAACTAAACAAGTATAATACACAAGCCTTGGTTTTCATGCATTTTCACCGTACACATCTAGCGACTTTTTTGCTCTGGTTTCGGATTACGACTTCTCCAGGCAGGTCACTCAGCATCTGTACCACCAACCTCGGTTCTCAGCTATAGCTTTGACCATCTCCAAACAACAACAGTTCTCAGCTTTTGAGACCCAATCAGGAAGGCGGGAAACACCAGCCACCGCCAAACCGGAGCTAACTTCTTCATACCTCTAAGCCCAGTCACAACCTGATCGCCGCGTCACTTCTTCCAGCCTTGCTCAGAATGCACTAAATGAGCATAAAAAGCAATGCTGCGCAAAACTTGTCTAAGCCACCGAAGGCGATGTAGACCAATTGCCTCAGTCAGGGGACGACTGACTGCACCCAACATACGACGATGCACCTTCATCATTACTCAAATGATATTCCCACGAGAATAGAGCGATGTTTCGGAGATATCGGTAGTCGAACACAAAACGCCGCCGAGTATTCTCTACCCGGGGGATAGGTCTCCCAACTGGAAATAACACTACAAACCGTGGCTTGGTGTACAACCTGCGAAAAATGACGGACTAAAGCAACTTTGACGCTATCGGGATTAGGCTACTACCCCTATGAGCAGCGCAACCACTATGCAAGCCCTTTTGAAGATGGAAAAAACAATCGACTCTCCACGAAGAAGGGAATTTCTTAGAGTACCAGACCTTGGCCAGTCCCACCTCTCCATTTTGAAATAGAGCTGGGGAAGGTCGTCGGGACCCGGGGAGTCATAACATCTTAATGACTGAACGTTTTTGAGGATGGTGGATCTGTTGTAACAGACCATCGAGCACTAGTCGGAGCAGCTACGGAAGGACTGACTCTGAAGGTCAGCTAAATTACGCTCGAAAGTGCTTCATTCAGCGTACAAGAAGTCGCTGCTGGTTGTGGATAGCTGGACTGCCAGCTTCACAGATCTGCTCCCTCGCATCCAATGCTTTCCTACCGGTAGCTCGGATGAGGTGAAACGAAATGCGGTAATTTCTCCATTGGGCGACGAGTAGTTTCATCACCCAAACAGCTCTTCGTTGACAATACCAGACCTCGCGATCCCTACACAAACTTATGTTGAGTTCAAACAGTCCTCGCTTACGAGCGCTTTTGATTGTAACTCGGTCTCAGCCGGAATGGACACCGGCGCACGCCCAATAAAGGCGCACAGAAATCAGCAGAAAAGTGTAGGCGGTGTTACATATCACGCGACGGGTCAACAGCTAAGCACACTAAGCCAATCAGCAGAATGCGAAGAATTCTTGATAAACGACCAGTGCACATTGATGTCTTTGAGGTGGTGACAATCTTGGTTTGTTAGCCAGTGCGCTTCTGAAAAGATCTGGATAAGCGTATTGGATACGGAATAGCTTGACGCACAACCTAAATAGATAGTGCTACAGAACGTTTGGGTCGGGATCGATTGATGTACTCCAGAGACGTCATTCGTCCTCGTAAGACAGCCCACGTCCATCTAAGGCTGTAGCAATATTTTTTGATTTGGGTCCACTGCTAACCCGAAGATGGGCGGATGCCAGTTGGTATGCGGTCACATTTGAGACGTCTGGGAAGCTCCTACTGCGAGAAAGCAATTGATCGGTGGAGAGAAGCTTGGACACACAATGCCCAAACCGTTCCTATTCTTCAGAACGACAGGAATCCGAGAACCCAGAGGAACTTCCAGAATGTATCGCTTTCATTCAAGTACAGTCGAATCTAAACTATCACCAAATACCGCTTCTTAATCATCCCACCGTCGCTGATGTTAACTCGCAAAAGGGCTCATACATATTTTGGTAGAAAGTGGTCTATTGATTGCACCTACGCATCTACCAGAGCGACCGGGGCTGTTTACCTTTGTTCGAAAGCCTCCCTTGAATTTCACTGCGACCGTAGCCAGGATTCTACTGGGATCACAGTCAAGTTGTACAGCCTACAAGCGTGCCCCTGGGGGCCATCACCGACTGCCAGCATAACAAAAGAGGCTACAGCAACTAAATGCTGTTCCCTCGGAAGAAGCAGACAGAGAGATGGTCCTCTCTTAGCTAGCGTTGGTGTGGAGAAGGGGTAGCTGGACGGAAGCAGCTTTCATGCAGTCAGTAATCCCATAGTGGACCGATGTATACCCGGATAGAACCACGGTCGTGTCATTGGGGTAGCCGAGAGAGTACGAGAGACGGTGGAGCGTAATCCTGATCGTGTCAGGGTTTGATAAAAACAATGCCTTTGCCCCAAGAGCACGAACGGAGGAGCTATAGGACATTGGTTACACGAGTACACCGATATCGATTTGAAGTTCCTAGACTGGGATCTGAAAGGGTATCTTTCTGCTCTATAGCGGTAGAGTCGAGAGAGCGGGACGCGTTGGGTCAGATCAAATGAAAAGAGATTCTTGTAGCTTTGTGGCTCAGAGAGAGGAGTTGCTTGTTGGCCAATAACGGTCCGGCCGGTCGGAAGGTCTTAAATGCTTGGTCCCTATGAGAGGGACAGCTGGCGCGTGAGCATCCGAAGTAAGGCGGCGCACGAGTGGTTCCTCGGGCGATTGCGTCCCTATGTGACGTCCACACTCGAAAACGTGCTGTGCTGAGAGAGGATGCGGGATAAACCGGATACGTGGTGTACATAAAACATAAGAGTAGGTTCGCGTTTGGCGAGAGCTCTCTGCTAAGTTGATCGGAGTGAATAGGGAACTCTTAGGGATAGTGAGAGAATTAGTTTACCTTATTTCGTAGCGCACATCGACTATAGGTGAATAACACACGCCACCGAGCAGTTGGGCAGAGGATAAGTTGTGGTGGAGAAGCACTCCAGAGGAGTGAGAGAGCGCGAAGTGTAGCACGGTAAAGCGAGTAGCAATACCAGCCGGCTACGATGTAAGAGTTTGAATGAATTTCTTGGGGAGATCGGGAGAGAATCAGTAACAGGACTTATTCCAATGACACTACCACGTACTAGCCATGGCTGACTTGCAACTCCCAAAGAATATAAACGAAATATTGGGCAAAACGAGGAGGAATAACCAGCGAATCGGCTGGAGAAATCAAGGTTTTTTAAGGTGAAGGTTGCTCTTGTAAAAGTGAGAGAAAAG
The DNA here is from genome assembly GCA_008360955.1 of Fasciolopsis buskii. Taxonomy (NCBI): domain Eukaryota; kingdom Metazoa; phylum Platyhelminthes; class Trematoda; order Plagiorchiida; family Fasciolidae; genus Fasciolopsis; species Fasciolopsis buskii. The sequence goes on along the minus strand of LUCM01008940.1, from coordinate 167,749 downwards.
CGAAAAAAACTGTTCTTTCAAAGATCAGTCATATTCATTCAGCTGCATGTATTTCTGGACTGCTACCTACTGGGTTGCCCAGTCCAGAGTAGACCTATTTATCCGCAGGGTGCATCCTGTAGTCCTTGTGCATCCTCCCAAGTGCTTTTCTCTGGATAGAAAGCAGAATCACCCAGAGCGAGCTGGTGGCCCAGTTGAACTGAGTCAAAAAGCCTGTTCTGAAAAAAACTTCTCCGGTATGGTGAACGAGATCCCAGGCGGCAATGGGAGTGTGGTGGGTGTG
>LUCM01008940.1:145365-167441 GCA_008360955.1 Fasciolopsis buskii | reverse complement strand
TATATATATATATATATATATATATTGTCGAGAGGCTTGCAACACGCTCCTTCCTGATTGATACTTTACGGCCCCGTTCATTGCGTCATGCATGTAGAAGCAACACTGTTTATATTTTTCCGAATCACCAAGGAGTAACAAAACTTTGGGACGTCAAATCTCGTGGTCAGAACGCATTCAGCTAGCTAGTATGAGGAAAATCCACCAGAGATCATGATTTTATAACAAGTGAACTTCGATCATTTAAAAAGCATTTACTCACAGCGGAATCATACGGGCAATTTGAGAGCTATGATGTGTATCTATACCACTAATCAATAGTCTAACCTTCGTTCTTGAGTACTTTTTCCATTTCTTTCGGTATAGATCACACCAGCTTTGGTATGAAGCCATTTTCCATTTGTGCGCCATCGCAAATTGCACTTTGGACTTCAGTGACCAAAACGGGAGTAGCTCGTTGACTTTTCTATCAAAAAGGCTTATAAGTTCGCATCGACGTTCAGATCTGGGTTATGGGGAGTTAAACGAATAAAGTGGACTCGAGAGCTTTGAAGTCTTTGCCAGTCTTACTCCTGAGTCAATCTATTTACTGACCTCTTACGAAACATGAAGTGAGACATTATTCTGGGAGATTAATACTTTCCTAGTAGACATGCATTCGCCGAATTTCGGGAATATTTTCATCATAGAAACAGATTTCGCATTATTCATCGAACCTTCAAAAAAGATCCAACGAGAAGGCTATCCATGGTTTATTCCGACACAAGTAAGTCTTGATGGATGAGAAACTTCTGCGACCGGTTAAAGGTCTCCTCGAGAAATTCTTTCCAAAAATAATTTCTTCGTGAGCTCACCAAGACGATCGCAGAACAAACATTCACCAGCGAAACAACCGACTTCCAGAATGACGCAGGGAGCGAATTGAATTTCTGGACAAGTTTGATACGTACCTTTCTGTGTTACTCGTACAATGGTCGCTTAGTATCAGGTGTCACTTGTTGCATTCAAAATTGTTTCATTCTTCTCCGCAGAAGGGAGTAGGAATCGTATCTTTTATTGGTACAAAAAGACTTCGAACAGTCTTTTTAGGGTAATATAGACTGTCTTCATGCTTCGTGGTGATGGGCTCTCGACCTCCAAAAACCGTACTTGTGAATGTTTTCCTGCAGATTATTAAATAAATGGCGCCTTTGTTTGTGTCAACACAATCGGCAAAATTCATGTTTGTGGGTCCGCAGAATTCTACCCCTGTCTTCTACCATAAGACAACGAGAAAGCGCGTACACTTGTGTTGCGCTCAATTACCAAGGCAGCAGTATAAATCTTTAACGAGCCCCATTCAAATGACCTCGATTTTGAGACTCAGGTTCACGTAAGTTAGCGTACCCTTCTTTCCATAAGTTGTTCACTTATCACTTTAAATAAGCATTATTTAACATTGCATCTTCAAGCTGGCATCAAGAAAAAGGCACATTAAACGGTGGCACACTAGTAGACAGAATGAATGAGTCTGTTAGCGAATGAGATTGCAACCTAGCGTGAATTGTAGGATCTTTGGTACTAACTTCATGGTGTTTGTGCATTCTGTCAAGTCCCTTTTCATGTACAGATTCATTCAAAATGATATGCATTTCTAAATCCCTATAACATGATCCAATACTGTCTTCAGTTACTCAAAACTGGAAATTAATTCGCACCACTTTGTGGAGTTCCTCTCTGCCCAAACATTTTGCAAACCACAACACAGTTACTCAGGGAAACTTCTAATGCATTAAAAACGGCGATATATATATATGATGGCATTGGTTTGTTTGCTGAGCTGGGCGATTTGATTGCATATATATATATATATATATATATATATATATATATATATATACATATATATATATAGCGTGAACCCGCGAAAAGTGCGCATGTTCCTAACACCTGTCCCATGAATGATACGTGAAAGAGGCAATCCCGACAAGACCGGAAACCGGGTTGATTTTCATGCATACACTTCCGCGAGTACCAGATGATTGGCGATTGATAATCTCCGCGAAAAATTTGAATGCGATGCCAACCAAACTAATTTCTGTGATTTTCGTATGTGCTCATATCATCACCGATTCACACTAAGCTCTAGATGTTTCGCAGAATAACCCCAGCACTTTCGTAAACTTCGATGCGAAAAGTTTCCCACTATCCCTCATCCGGTTCAGCAGCCTTAGATCTTTTCAGAAAACCTATCTCCCCACTTCTGTTAAAGGACTGATGTCCACCTGATTCAGTGGGCCCTCGAATTCTTCGATTAACTTACTTACGTGTGTTTTGTGGATTAGTGCTCTCGATCAGTCGATGAAAGAAGCGATTCTTCCCGAAAACCGCAGCTTTTTCATTTTTCCACATTTCTTGATCCGCTACTGCCAGCGGTCATTTTGCAGGCTCCTGGCCGACTGATATTTTAAGGATTTACACACTTCATCGTACGTGGCATTCGAAGGCATCGATCGGTAGGCATTCAACAGAGCAAATGACATCCAAGAAATCCATCATTTCTGAGAACGATATGGTTCGCCGTCTGTATGTCGTCTGCCACTGCATGCGGAGTATCATTTATTTGCCCCCAATGTTTTCCCATATCCGCGGAGAAAGCTTTAATTGCACGCTGAATTAGCGGCTATCGTCTAGAAGCAGCTGAACACGACGGTTGGTTTTCGTGTCAACGCGACTACACACAAGGCGCAGACAAAAGAGAAAGTTAATCAAAACAAGACCTGAGTCAACAGATGTGATCTAGAATACTCGATAATTTTCAGTTGATTCAAGCCACCGGTAAGCAGCGGTAATGTGATCAACTCGAGTCCACCACTTTGAAGGCAGGGGCACAAAGAAGAACAGGAGATTGCACCCTGAATTGGTGTGACAGCATGCGCCTCTAGAACCTAACGAGTAATATAGAGTGGCTTATCTCAAACCAGGATTCAATCATGTCGGGAAGAGGGTTGAGGCCTAGCAAAGTAGTTTCCTGTTCACCTTGGTTAGTGGGTGATTTGAGCTGCCAAATTAGTGGAAGAACAACTGACTCAAGCTTTTGGGCTTTATTCGACTACTCCTTTGTGGCTCTGGATGGGAACTGTAATCGTTATCCTGCTTAGCACCAGGATCCCCCCGAAAGTATCGACTGCGCACGATTAAAGCATACACAATGAAGCGCAAATTACACCTTTCGTTGAACAGGGTAATCAGGACCGCCCTGCCAATGGCTTTGAGCAGAATGGAGAATAACAAATAGGCTGTTGCTCAGGGTTTCCAAACCGGGTTGGTGCCACATTGTCTTTTGGGTTAGATGGATGAGTCCAAAGCTCTGGTTAGGGCTCCCAAAGACAAACCCCTTCTGTGATGAGATCATCCGCGAAACGTTACCTGCCCAAACACTTTCAGCACTCTCGCTAAGAAATCATAACAACTTACTCTCCTTTGATTATGGACTAGCGCGAGATGCCACGAAAAACTGCGGCCCCGTAAATATATCCAACAGTAGCAATATCGGAAGGACAAGAGATAAATCGAGCGCAACGCCCAAAACTGTGTTCGCATAACTGCCTTCAATGTTCTCACGCTAAAACAGACAACAAGCATCCTTGGGATCTCTGAAAAAGATCTATGCAGCGTCTCCGAAACGCCCATATAAGATCCCACTTACATAACCACTCTTCGTAGCCCAGATACAGTTCTACCGATACTAAGCTCAGTCACTTGCAAGCGTCTGCTCAACAGATGTTTTAGTCGTTACTGGTTCGGGGGAGAAAGAAGGGCATATTGAAGGCCGATCTGCTGCCCTAACCGATTGAACCAACCGTCGACTGCTTATGGAGAACACAAACTATCATCAAGTGACATCCGAAAATAGTGCGATGCAACAACAGCCAAGTGGTGCTCATCGATGTTTCAAGTTCTATGCCGAGTTTAAAATACGGTATGGCGAAGGATGGCGTCAGTGATAAAGCATCAATAGGGCCACAAGTGGTAGATAAGAAATAACTGAAAATGCAACAGGGAAACGTACGAAATTTTCGGGAGCATCGGTACTAACAAGAAACAGCTCAGATTGAATCTCGTAGACTAGGACGAAGGAGGTCCGGTTACAACAAAGCGTGACCGTGGATTCTGATGGAGTTGTTCATTGATAAAGCCAGACAGAAGCAGGGGGTTATTGACAGGCAGAGAAATAGAATGGTGAGATAAGTTGGAATTAGTTGCAAACAGTAACCCGAAGATCACCGATTAAAGGTTGCGGCCGAAGGCTACCATTGGCAGAAGAGACAAAAAGATGGGTTTTGCGGCGGACGAGACAATGATCGGTGAAAAAGGTCCGTCTGACACTAATGTGCCTCTTTAACTGGGTACGCTACAGTCCCTCTACTGTTGCCGTTGCCGTGCCAATACAAAGGGTTTGTATTTCATTATGGGCATTGTTGGCTGCTATTCACGGTCGGGTTTACTCCCACTCAAGTATTCTTCTGAATTTTGTTCTCACTTAACTACGCGGGTAAACCATGGATTTCCCAAAAAACCGAAGAGACGCATTCGTGATCATTGCTTACGATTTTTGAAACTTGGGATTTATTCCCGAATACCTTTCCAATCCCTTAAAATCTTATCAAATCAAGACAAGAATACGTAATTTTTCTCGAGAAAACAGTATTCTTCTTCTTTTTCATGCAAACTCGTCGTTTTCTTTTGGATCTCTAATAATGCCAACTTTTTTGTAGATAAGCTCAATCTAGTTTTTGATATTCGTTGACCCCTAGAAATAATTTTTCTCTGTAATGGTCGTATTGCTTCACCAACATTGAGGGCATTAAGGGTACGCTAGGAACACATCTATAAATTACAGGATTTCCAGAAATTCAAACTCTTTACAGCATCGATATCAAAGGAAGCAAAACGAATTGACAAGTGGTATGCAAGCCAACTGCTGTCCAGCTGCAACAGCAGACGACTCTGTCCAGGAATTCGGCTTTTGTGTGGGAAGAAAACGAAACCAATAAGCCGTATTGCAGATACAGAAAATATTAACCGAGCGTCTATTTATACACGTAATGACTCTGTAGTTTCTAGTTTCCGGATGAATGCGCTGATCTAACACCCTTTTTAAGCAAGAAATGTTAAAACTCCTTCGCTCGACTAAAATAACCACAGGCATATGCCCTAAAGTATGGTGCGGCTTCACTCACAGATGCACTTACTTCCACTCTTCATAACTCTTTTAGCAAATATTCCATTCCCGACCGTTTGAGACTAGTCGCTATTGTGCCCATCCCCTAATCTAGTAATTCAAGTACTCCAGCCAAACGCTTTCGTCCCCATCACTCTCACATCACATGCGGTCTTAAGCTAACAGAACGCACCGTCCTAAGTCGTTTAGCTTCTTTTGTTAGTGTGCTCGATAACCCCCTCCAGCTTGCGTACAAACCAAACAGGTTCGCTTTAGATGCTGTGGCTTCCCTGGTTCATAACATCGCCAAAATCCTTGGATGCATCCACCAAATCTGTCCGATGCTCCTTCTTAGGTTTTTCCTCTGCATCCGACTCTGTTCCACAGTCCTTATAGCTTCGCGAACATGAACAGTTCGGCTGTCGCAAGAGTCTCTTGGCCTGACTATCAGGCTACTTCACAAACAGCACTTAGTACACAATACTGAGAAGAAACAAATCTACCTCAGTGGAAAATAATTCCAGAGTCCTTCAAGGAGCTACCCTTTCTCCTAATTTGTTTTTAACATACATCAGCGACCTAAACGTCAGTTCCTGTAGTCAATTATTCAAAATGTTGAAGACGTTGCTCTCTGTCTGGAACTGAAAGTTTCATCAACTTTTCCAATAATTTACCTCTCATTCGTGATTCTTCTCGTCGCGCTGGCTGAAATCTTTATTTTTCAGAATTTCTCGAATGCTTGTTTAGTTTTTCTCGGTCCGTTCACTCGGCTAACTCTTCTTTCATCAATACAGAACTAACCATTAGGGTAGATTCCGCCAAGTATTTAGGAATAACAATTGATAAAAACTTGAGATGGTCCTCGCATGTTCCCAATTGCGTAAAAAATATTAGAAGATCAACATTTTGCATAAAAAGACTCCGACTTTTCCAGGCTAGCCAAAACACTATCTCCTTGTTTGCTCACCAGTGTTTTTCCTGCTTTTCTTCTATTGCCTCCCTGTCCCTTTTGTTGGTTTACTAAAAAAGACCTTAGAACCCTTCGTCGTGGTTTGTTAATTATCAGTGGTCTACATGCATCCATCCGCATGCAAAATATTTGCATCTAAAATTCTTTCGGATTCGTCCCATCCCCTACACAATGACCTTCATAAGTGCCGTTCCCATACCAGGACACTTCCGACCTTCCGCTCCATGCCCTCTCGCATATATATCTATAGGAACTCGACTGTTCCCTATCTGGCCCGAATTCTTACCATTCGGGAGCAGGTCGTGACTAATTTTCTCTCGAGAATATGAATGTTTTATTCTTCGCTACTTTAGTTTTCCTACTCAGTAACTTGATGAGGTGATGAATGTATCTTTTTGACTGAAATGCGGACATCTATGTACGCACAATTCCAAACAAAACAATATAACATAATGCTGAATTAAACTGGAACTTACTTGTGGAAACATGACGACGCTCATCATCACTATTATTAGAGCTGTGTCCCGTTTCGGAATCCGTAAGAGTAGGATACAATCGGGAACGATTTCTAGCTTCAGTATGAACAGTTGATTCGGTTGTGCCACCTGAAACGGCTCCGCGAAGGAGATAGCCTCCCAACAGACCAGCTCCAGCGAGCAATCCACCTGTTAACCAAGGGCTTGAGGAGGTTTCTGTTCGAACAGGTTCAGTTTTGCGTGGGGTTCCGTAGAAAGGACGCGTAGAACGATAATCACGAGGTGGTATCCACGAGTTAGTATTTCGCGACGACCATGAGGGCAGATTGGTCCAGCCGTAAGAAGGCGGTGTCGTGGGAGCTGCACGTCTGTATGCCCAAGCATCATCGTATGGCGGAGCTGGTTCTGACAGCGATAATCAAGATTGAAAACAAAACAAAACCATATTTATGCATCATAATTCACTCTGTATCTTCATAATACATGACCTCTAAAATTTGCATTGGCTTTTTGGCACATGGTCGGACGTAATCAGAAACAAAGCAGGTAGGCAGCACGCACAACGAATACCAGACACTTTTAAATTAGACAAATGGTATTCGAAATCCACCCGTCAGTCTGAGAATGTTCGGGCAGACACTGCAACCAATCGGCGTATTCTTCCTACCAGTCTTCTGTATGATTCAGAGAATACTGAGATTAAATATAGCAATTAGTTTCAACAGTCAGCTGGTCGAGTGCTTGTGGAATATTCTATCAAGTGATACCTCTAAAAACCATAGGAACACCACTACGCTGCCTTGACCATGTTCGGAGTGCACCCCTAACGAGATCCACTGCTGGAACTGAGGAGGTAGCTAAGCAGTGTGGGTTATTTATGACGCAGATTAATCAGTGAAGTTGGGCTTCCTAAGGCCAAGTGGAGAACATAGGTCAGTCGAAGACAAAGGTTGGAGGACGATATATCAACTGTTGGTTATGTCCATTGATATTAAGAATCGTAGAAGTTCAATGGGCAGTCATTTAGCCAGCTTCGAGCATGCATTCTTATTGGTCGATCAGACACCGCCCTGTCCGTTTTCCGTTAGAAAACAAGTGTAAATGAAAAGCGAGTCAAGTATTCAAATGATGTAAGGTAACCAACTGTAGCGGAAACGCTACAGAGGACCGATTTTTGCTGAGGCCTAAAGGCCATTTCGCAATAGTGACCTTAGCACCAAAAGCACTCACTAACTTATCACATACACCGGAAAAGTGTGATACGTTGTTATGGTATGACAAGAATGAACAACTAACAAGCGAAAGATGTAGAACATCTTAAACATTGGTGGGGGATAATTCAGACTGATTAGTAAAATTCTAGCCAAAAAAACTTCATTAATGCTTAGTCGGAAACGAATCTCCAGGTCGGACAGAAAACTGGCCGCTGACCACGATAATCGAACGCTTGGTGAAAAACGGGCAAAATGAACCTCGCGGTTATCAATTTGACTGGTGAAGTTCTGATAGTGTGGTGCTCCTAAATATGGCTAGTGTTCAGAAAACCAAGAGGAAAAACTTTAAAGGTACCGAATGGAAATATAAACAGCCATCAGCAATAACAAAATCACACTGCACGTACCTCTACGCATGGCCTCCTCGTACGGGGGTGGATCTTCGGCAGGAAAAGGCGGGGCACTCGCACCGGCAAATGGTTCGCTTTCTTGACGCACGAAATGTTGTTCGTTCCTAAGATGCCAACCAATTCAATGGCGTGGAAGGAGTGACTCGATGTTAGAAAAGTCATAAAAGCTAAAAGGGAACTGATTAATGTTCATCTGTTTGGTGAATATAAACCAAAGGTAAAGACACGACACAGAGTTACGAAAGCAAGTCATAGAACGAAATGAAAAGGCAGCTGACATGTGGTCGAGAATCTGTTCATCATTAAAATCGTTTCGCTTCAGCATAAGTGGTATCCAAATCACTTTCCACTTTCAAATTCAATATGACCTGTTGGTTCCTAAATTTGTTCAGATTAATTTTTCTGAAAAATTCACTCTGTCGGTACATCGCAGTCCGCTGAGTGCACTCATGCAAACGGGTACACTGCATGATGTGCCAATCAGAACGAACATAGCGAGCAGCAAATAAGGTCGAGAAAGTTCCAAATAAGGTGAAAAGTACACAAGCAGACGCTATGTTGTAATCTACGCTATAAGCGTACAAGATAATAATCAACGTGGACCCTGTAAAAAGGACATTGCGCGAACAAAAAATTCATAGTAGGTGGATACTGAATCAAGTCCCGTGAGCGGTGTACCAATCCCACTAGCCTTATCTAAACTTGGGAAGCTGAGGGCAGCAAACCAGCGCATTACAATTCAATAAAAACAAACTTTATGAAAAATTTGCTAACTGGAATAAAATGATGTTCCCGAATCAACGTTGAGCCTCAAGCGACATAAGTTCATCGAAAACGTAATTGCGCAGTACTGATTTCGTTGGTGTCAATGTTCGCACTAGATGATTTGCCTTCTAGTCATGTTCATTTCATACTGAATCACAATACAATCCATCGAAGAGCTCCCGGTAATTATGACACTAAGTAAACCTCACACTAATCAATTACTACGGTGCAGCAGTGGTCAATTGTTAGATGGGGACCACGATACGAATGTGCGCCGACGAAAAAAAAGAAACCCTATTTAATCCCCCGAACAAATCTCACCGCAGAAGGCTTTCGTGAAACGTACGAAGGCAAATCTTACGACTTCGAAGTTAAACACATTTGAGTGTCGTGAACTGGAAGACGGCGCACATTATTCAGAACGGCGCTTTACAACCGAGATATTCGGTAGAGTAGAATAATACTACTGATATCAGAAATTCGGCTATGCAAATATATATATATATATAGCAGGTTAGAAAATGATGTTCTTTCCCGCAGCTCAGTTTTAACAGGTTGGTATTGATTTGTTCGTTAAACTGGGCAATTTGGTTGCAAACATCTGATCGCCATCCGACGTAGCATCATCAGTGCCTATGATCTTGTGGCGACCGTCTGGTTGACATCCTCCGTTTAAATGGGTCACCTGTAGCATTTAATCGGTGTTGATTGATCGCTCTAAGTAAAGTCGTAGGGTAGAGATGCTGGCCAGTTGTTTTGTTTACCCTTGTCTGCTGTTGACATATTGTGGGCTGATTCAGCGTCCGTTTCTGCTGACTTGTGCTGATTGTTCCTTTGATCGGATCGATAGGTGTACTTCGTCCAGACCGATGTGTTCGTTTATCGATCTTTCCGAGCAGGGCCAACCTTCAAGAAATTCCCCCGAATACTCCCTTCTAGCCTGGATGGCGATTTTCACGTTTTCGAAGTTGAACTTGTAACCTTCTCAGTTTTTGTGAAGTGAAATCAGGGAGAGTGGACCGTACCTTTTTGTTGCCAATTGCTGCTCACGGATCCGTGCCGTGAGTTTATTTCGGTTTATCCCGTGTACTGTTTTTCGCAGTCTTTGAAGTCAATTTTAGAGGTAATGTTAGTTCGATTATTGTCAGCCATGCGTTCTTTGGTCTTCGATAGAATATTTTGTAGGGTTCTTATTGGCCTGTGTATTACTTCAGTTCCATGAGGCTTGAACATTTGTCGTCATGTTACAGATACGTTTGATGTACGCCAGAACGGTACGGGTTTTGCTCTGTTCGGCAATCGTCTCTCGGCACTATTTTTGTTGGTGCTTCGTCTGATGAAGCTTCGCTTGTAACCGATGCGCAGAAACAATTAGAACAGTTCTTTTTGTTTCCTTCGCTCCGCAATGGAGCAGTGGGCTTGCGCTTTTCTGAAAAGCATCTTCATGCAGCATGGGTGATTGCTTTGAAAGTGTCGGATTTGATCAGTATGCGTGTCTTTGAGGTATACGAATGTTTCCAGGGTGCCTGTATTTTCCCGTGTGACGAGCACGTCTAATAACGGTAGTGTTGTCATGCTCTGCCTCCATGGTGAACTTGATTATTGTGGAAAACTCGTTTAGGACGGCGAAATTTCGTCGCAGTTTAGGTCGTTTAATGATTGTGAACACTGTCAACATAGCGCAACCAATTTTGATTTGATGTCCGGTAGGACGGTTTTCTTCAGTTTCTGCATCACTGCTTCTGCAATGAAGCCATATATTGGTGAGCCCATCGGGGTTCCTTCACTTGGTCGTAAAACGTACCGTCGAACTTGAAGTATGTTCACAGGCACAATTCTACGGATTCGTATACACTACTCGACTTCAGTTGTTCGTTATATAGGTGTTCTTAAAGTTCTTGTAGCGTCTGTCAAATTAAAGTCTTGATCTGAAAAGAGACATGACATCGAGAGAGGTCACAATTCCATCCTATTCAATGTTTGTTTCATGAAGGTTCCCCAAAAATTGGAAGGCATTGTTGATTGATTGCTCATGTCCTGCGATGAGAGGTTTCAGTCGCTTCCATAGGCTTTTGGCCAGGTTGTATATTGGGATTCCCGGTAGTATGACTATTGGTCTCAAGGGTATTCATTTGCGATTTTTTGTTAGTTCATCAAGCTGCGCGATGTTATTGGCCTTCATTCTCCAGCGCACGTTTTTGCTTATCCGATTTAGTTCTTTTAATCGTTTTAGTGTTGTGTTGATTTTCGTTGGAAACCTTTGGGGTTGGACCATAGTTGATTTCCGATAAGCATCTCGTGGCAGTGCTCTTGCTTTTTCAATATACTTTGTTTTGTCCCTAATTTTTGTGATCCGTCCCTTGTCTGCCGGAAGAATAATTATGCCAGGTTCTTTTGGTTTTTGTAGTGTTCTTTCTTCTGATTTTGAGATCGTTGTCGTTTGTATGTTACGCGTGAGAGGCGGGGAAATGGATTGTCGGATTTGCCGTTTTGTTTTGTCAGAGATTCCGATAACCTTGAATGTATGTTCTAATTCGAACAAGTATTCTCTTCCTTATTGGGGTCCTAACACTGAAGTTCAGTTCTTTGATTGTAGTTCTTTTTCGTCCTCTGCGATAGCTCCTTAAGACAAATTTTCGGTCCAAGCGTCCCACTGCGTAATTTCCATATTACATGTTTGTCTTTGGAGCGAGTGAAGCCCTTCTTTTAGTGTGAGTGTTTGCTGTACGACGATCTACGGCTGTCTCAGTTTTTCCTGGACACTTATAATTTGGATGAATTACACCTATCGATCCGATCAAAGGAATGGACGCTGATTCAGCCCACAATATGTCAACAGCAGACAAGGGTAAACAAAACAACTGGCCAGCATCTCTACCCTACGACTTTACTTAGAGCGATCAATCAACACCGATTAAATGCTACAGGTGACCCATTTAAACGGAGGATGTCAACCAGACGGTCACCACAAGATCATAGGCACTGATGATGCTACGTCGGATGGCGATCAGATGTTTGCAACCAAATTGCCCAGTTTAACGAACAAATCAATACCAACCTGTTAAAACTGAGCTACGGGAAAGAATATCATTTTCTAACTTCCTATATATATATATATATACCGAGTTGGTGATTCCTGACCGATGAATGTTTTTTGATTTACTAGGCGTGTTGTCCTAGCCTCGTTCAGCTGTTCGCTAAGTGGACCGTTCTATGTACTGTGCTGTCCGGATTGCCCAGAAAGCTTCTGACCCCTCATATAAATGCGAATTTTTCGTCTGTATACTGTTTCGCACATCGTTTCAAAACCATCAACTGACGATGAACGCAGTTATACCAGTGGGTTTGTTCCGTTTCTCTATCGTGCAGCGATTCCAGATGCTCCGAGACCGATCAAGAGGACACTTATTCTTCCAAGCTACGCGCACGATGCATAGCAATATGATCCAAACGTACTGTGTTTGGGTGATACCACATTGCGAGCACGATTAATAAGTGATAAGATTTCCATTCTTTCTTCGACAGACAAGCCGTGTGGAATGACGGTTTGCGATGCAGCAAATTTCTCCTTCGTTTTGCTCTCAAGGGCACAATGGAAATGAGGCAGGTAATCTTCCTCAATAGAATTAGCTCGGTGGCTGACTTGGCAGCGCTGAACTGGAAATCTTTAGCTTCAGATATTTGTTGTCTATCGTACTTAGTTTCCCAACCAACTTCCGCAAATTATCCATGGACGGAAGTCTACGGAGAGACCAGAGATCGGTGGCCCGACTATGCTGCTGAAATGGAAGCTCCTTCAGCAACCCGAAATGCCCGTAAATTGCCCTAATTCACTCGATTAAGTAGTCCGCAATCGCGAGTTATAAGCGGATCAATTTGCGAGTCAACGGCTTGCTAGTCTTCAATCTGCGCGGCGGTTTTTTAACACACCGCGCTACAGTTCGACTGTCTTCCATCGGCGTTAACTGCACCCAAGAACTATCTGCGTGCACCTTGGCCTGTCCCAATTGACCCGCCTACAGAAAGGGGAGCTATGCGTAGGCCTTCAGATACCATAAAGCTCCAGGTTCTGATGACCTTCTCCCGCAATTTTTCAAACACGGGAGACGCAGTTGCTCGCAGGCTGATGAAGTTATTAGTCAGAGTGTAAGATGAATAAAAGATCCCTGGTGTCTACGGAGATTCTATCGTTCTTTCCAGCAACGAGAAAGGTCCGTGTAAGATTTGTAGCAATCATCGAGGTGTCAGCTTAAGCTTTGTTGAATCCAGACTGTCGTGCTTCCCAGCCTTTCAGTAACGAATGAGAGGTTATTCTGCGAGAGACAAGCTGGTTTTCCTCCCGGTCGTGTTTCATTGGATCTGATTTTCACACCTCTCCAGCTACGGTAACATCTACATATCTACTGAAGGCCTACGGCTGCTACACGTCTGGACATTCATGCGACCTTCGATTCCGTTGAGAGAGGCCCTATGGAACTGCCCAGGAACAAAGTTCTCCAGAAGTATGTTTCTATCGTCACAGAACTCCGCAGCCATAACACCGGGTGGAATGAGAACCTGAGGTGTGCTTTCTCCTCTGCCTGCACTTAACAGTCGCGCACGACAAAGATGCCCAATCTCACCATTTTTTCAACTTCACAATCCAAAATGTTTTGTATAACGTTTTTCGTTACCTGAATGGCAGAGTGGAACTTCCCGTTGGTGGCCGTTCTGTTGGTCAATCAAAACGCTTTGAAATGGTTAGCGGCGAAGACATCAAGACCTGGCATGCGCTTTGCGCTTTCTAAGTGGCAGGTTGTACTCAAGAATATGGAGAAGTCTGTGCTTAGCTTTACCGTTATTAATGATAGACTGGAACGAGTAAACAATTTCGTCCACCTACAAAGCCGCATCACGTCTGGTGTTGTGGATGTTAACCCAACGTCTATTCCACCGTGCACTATTCGCACGTACTCGAATTGAATGAAGGGAATGTCCCGGAGAACAACCAACGACATGACTGTACCGGGGTACATACATAATGTTCGTGACAAGACCTTCGAGTTTGACCTTGGCATTCGATCACCTTCGGAATACTCTGCATTGCCACCCATACATCGCACAGTTTCGTTGTTTTCTTTAGATTGGTCGTTAACACCGAGCACTCAGCCTAAAATATTCACACATTATCAGATAAAGAGACAAGCTGACCTGGCTTGAAAGAAAGGTATATAGTACATGCATACAATGCCCCACTTGTCTGACCACTCAAGCAACACTGCGTTTCAAGTGATTCAGTTTCTAGTGCTCGAGACTATGCTTACGTCGGAATCATGCTGAGTCCAAAGATAGAATGTAAGCTACTAAACTAGATCCCAGTCAATGATCGTTAGCATGCGCCTAGATTGGACTGTACTGGACATATCAACAACGATCATTGGAGGCGCAAAATTTTACAATGTCTCCTTAATGTAGTTTCCCATCGACTTTTGGTTTCCCGTGGTTAAAAAAAATTCTACCGGGACTTGGCTCGATAAACGAAGTGCGTGTACAAAAAAAAACTAGTGGTCACTGCTGGACAATTCAACATCCAAGGTTGCAATAGGATGGAAGCAGAAAAGCACAACGGAGGCCAACATACAACCCCAAATGATCAAACTGAAAACGATGATGGCCTCATTCATGCTTGTTCCGACAATCCAATGCTCCACAGTAAGTGATGTCAGTTAACTCGGAGCACTGTTCCGTCTTAACAGCCATGGGCTTAAATTGTAGGGAAATGAAAAAGATTGTGGCTATCGGAATAGTCCCAACGTTTACCGTCTGATTAAGAGCACTGGCCCAAGGAAACCGAGCATAAGCGAGGTGATTAAGTAATCTGAAGATTCACTTATTCATTTTCAGGAGCATCTGCTGGAGAATTGGAAGGAACACTTTAAAGAACAGTTTAGTTGGCCGACTTCCACAGTCGACCCTCCATTTATGCCTGTAAGTGGGCAAATGCAGGTCAATACCAATCGTCCGTCCGGAGGGTAGGTCATCAAGGAAGCAGACTTCCTGAAATGACACAAGATAACTGGTCCAGATGGGCTATCTCCGTCCTTGTCCCAGGACGGTGGCGAAATGTCAACAGAAGGTGGTCAAGTGGATTACGCGTCTGTCACCAAATAAATCAGAGTTCCGAATCCCAGATCTGCCAGCCACTCTGGTGGCAGACGCCAACTCGTTGTCGTACGGCCCGTTATCGCACCTGATCCAGTGGCTGCCATTCTAAGTCTCGGAGTCAAGGTCTCTCCCCTTCACTTCTCCCGTGTAATGGGCCCTAGTGATTACGAAACATGCATTATTCATGCCATAAAAAATCGGAGTTAATAAAACTCTTTGGATCAATCTGAACAAGGGGACGAAGTCTTAAGGATTGGTGCGAACCGACGATTGCGCCGATTTACACAAAAGGTGCTAGGACCACATGTGATCACAGAAATTAGTTTGGGAAGCATTCTGTTCAGACTCCTTGCTGGTATTTTCCTCCATTAGTTATTTAGTAGTGAAGAAAAGCATATGTCTGACAGTCAATCCGATTTCCGATCCGTTTTTGATTGCGTTAATCACATCTTTAGCCTGCGGCAAATTGAAGAACACACCGCTGACTTACGACTTTTGCATTCTCTGATGTGAAGACAACCCTGGACTCGGTGGACCCTGCAATTTTGTGACGCTGTCTCTTGCTGAAGGATGTACCATAGAAACGCATTCACCTTTCGCAATCCGTGTATGCACAGCTGAAGCCACCGTCTTGCTTAAGAAATTTTTCATCCCCGGCTCTTCAAAGCAAAAGGCGTGTCTTTCGTCAAACTCCCACCTGAGGTAACTTGCAGATATGTCAATCGACATGTGAGAATAGTGGTATCCCTTTGTGTCCGAACGGTAAACTATTCGACCCAAAGTAGGCAGATGAAGTGGGGATTTTCAGTTAAGAAGTATTAGCGAGACAGAAAGAGATGAAAGCATTTATCGGCGAACAGTTTGAGCTGATTCGTTTATTACTTAGATGACTTAAAGAGACTGGCTTGATAGCGGCCCAATCCGCCCGTGCAGTTCACGTGTCATAAAGCAGTGTAAATCGCAAATATTTTACTGCATACTTGCAAATCCTCTTGACGACAAAACTGGCGAAATCCATTCTTGCTGTGTTGACCTTAAATGAGTACCATCCAGCAGTTAAATGAAGACGTCGTGGAATGAACAGCAATAAAAACAATAGAGGAGCAAAAAACAATGGCAAGTGTACTATCATTCGACATTTCATGAAACCCACATCAGTCGGTGAAAAAAATCAATGGGAATGGTTCACATGGGTCTAGACCGATCATAAGACATACTGATCAATGGCTAGGGCCAGGATGTGCAGTACAGTCCTTTCGGCATACGTTTGAAAAACAAATGCTAAGTAGACACTTCTAGTTGTAACTAAACGAAAAAGAATGCAGCGTGAAATTTCACTAAAATCGGTTATGTAATGCAAAACATGGCGCTAATAATAGGATTATTCTTGTTTTCAGCTTACATTTTGATCTTTTTCGCTGTTTCCCACATTCGTTTAAATGGGGCACGATCTCTACAGACAAACCAGTGGTCGCGTCACTGAATCTGACTCTGGGCTATATCTCACAGTGTCCTCTAATCGATAGCAATTCCCATTTCTTCAGCCATATCTAGGGTGCTAGGAATCACCAATCAAAGCTAATTCCGAAGCATACTTCTTCACACTCGTAGGCCAAATCATAGTTTCGTCCAACACATCAAAAATTTTACGAAAAGGTAAATGATGGACAGGCATACGCGCTACATATCCAAACCACTGAAAGTGATATACATCACCTAAAAATGGCAATATATCTCGTCACTGCCTACTTCATGTTACCATCAAACTAGAACAGTGCTTTGGAGTCATCGGTAGTTGAATCCCTACAGCTCCCAAACATCCTCAGCAAGGGGAGGATCAGATTCAGCAAACAAAAAAATTACGAAATGTGGCATTGCAGACCGTTTCCTTTAGAAACCCGAGTGTCAAAGAGACGCCAAAGGGGCCGTAGGTTCGTGAAAGCCGTTCTGGGTCTCGTTACTAGTAATGCGATTTTGCCGACATTGTCTACAGCTGTAATCAAACTCCCGAAGTAGTTAAAGCTACTGTTTCGAAATAGTCATCACTAACGGTGAGTGTAGGCACACGTTTCCGTCAGCCGTGACTTGCCTTGTATTTTGAAAGCGACAAATCACGACGTAATCGGAGAATACAATAGCCAAACGATCAAAAGTGCCCTGAATCGCTTTTTCTGTCGCCCACCAAGCTGACATCGATGGCACACTCGAAGTCAGTAAGCGCTTCTTGGGAGGAGCTCAACTCCACCTTATGATGGACCAGAAAAGACGTTCCATGGAACGTGCTCAATAGAAAATGTGGAAAGCAAAGACACTGGGAGGCCTTGCCGCACTCTATTCGGGACAACAGAGGGTGACAAAAGCAGGTTATAAGCCTTAGCCTAACCTGAGGTATGACGATGTAAATTTTTGACGACCGACACATATCACTTAAGCGCGCCATCACTCAAAAAGCAACGCCATACTGAAGACCAAGAGAGAGTTAAAGAAGGCTGGAATAGATCAGAACAGACCGATTGCTGATCTTTGAAATTCATGCCGATACTCTTACTCTAACAACTGTCAGAGTGAATCTTTGGACAACCCATCCATGACCGACGAGAAACATAGTCCGATTTTCACAGGTCTGCACAACAGACGCATTGGACAAACTGAAAAATGGTAGGCCATAACAGCTTCGGCGCCATTGGCTAGTGCAATCAATGAAAGAACTCCCCCATGAAGAGGATTAGAATAGACTCGTTCACGACAAGATCTATGAGGATTAGCAAACCATGGAGAACGAAATCCGAAGTTCTCTAGCAAGAGTCATTACTGTGACATGCCTGGCCAATGGACGCAGTGGAATGCCACTCAATAGGTTACGGAGGGAGAATGACTATGACCTCTAGCTTAAAGTAGAACACAATTGTAGAGATCCAAAAAATTCTATTATCTTGAACCCGGTTGGCGTAACGACTTAATCGTACGACTCGCAATACTTTGTCTCGGGTTCGCGTCCTAGTTTCGGCAAGATATCTACTGCTGATGAGTCTTAGCAAGGGTAAAACACTTGTACAACGCTCCCATGATAGCCCCGCAGTGGTCGAATAGATCAAGCGACTATCACCAACACAGACAGAGGTTCGAGTCCCAGATCCTCCGGTTACTTTCGTGATAGAAGGCAAGTCCCTGTCGCCCAGTTCGTGACCACATCCAACTTATTGGAGTTAAAGTCAAATCTAAGAATAAGAACTCTATAAATATAGGATACCTTAGTCAACCCAGTCTGCGCACTGACGATGTCACATCGACTGGTACTGAAACGTTTTTTAGTCTCAAATGGTCGTTTGTAAGCCCTCCTTCTCAGGGCCCTCAACAACTGATTCGCCAAAAGATAATCTTAAGTTACTGAAGTATTTTTAAAAATTTGTTTCATCTCCAAAGTGTATTTCTGTAAGCTCGCTTGCGCGAAAGCCCTTTCAATAAAGTTTAAGGAATGGCGGTCACAAAAGACAGTGGAAAAGTAAATGCCCTCAAATAAAATGTGGCGATTAATCTCAAGCAATTTACATCCTCGGTTTCCAATAGTGATTCCTTCAGGTAAATTTAATAAATGATGAATTTGAGTGCACTGAAGGCTTGGCAATAAACTGTTTAAGTGCCAAACTAAACGCTCGATCCAAACTGCACTTTTGTCCGGTCAGCAACTGATACTTCGAGATTTTCAAAAAGGGACTGGGTTGACTAAAGTATTCCATATTTATAGAGTTCTTATTTTTATATTTGACTTTGGCCTCTTAGATGACCTTGAATTTGTAGCGCGATTATCTGACCTTGTAAATTTGACATACAGCTCCTTGACATCTGTGGAATTTGCTTTCCTGAGCTTGATATTGTTGAGTGTTTTGATTCTGCTGACATTCGTCGTGACATTCGGTGACACATGGTATCAGAAACCACAAATATTAGGTGATGAGGTCTGGCTGATCTATTCCGTCAGCTAAGCTGCCTGTTTGTCACCAGCCTGCACGCGTGATCCAGCCCGACATAACTACTGATCAAGCTAAGAAGAAAAAGTTTCTGAAGTCAAAGGTCAAGTGACCGATGTTGAAATTCCGGTCACACAACCACGATGTAAATTCGAAATTATTCAAAAGGTCAAAGCCAATCCTGATCCAAAGGACCTCATGAACATAGAACATTTTCATGAAATAATTCACCATGCGATATCACCGCTCAACATAGAATACCACAGTCAACCGAACCTGTGCACCAACAATATCCCCTCGACTGATGAGAAAACGCCTGCAATATAAAAGCCAAGCTCTCAGATAATCCAAAAACTAACAAATTTAGCTACGAATGAAACCAGATTTCAAAGTGACTGAGAAGAGATGGTGTCATGAACGTGAATTTAAAAACTAACGGCTAGTGGCTCTTCAGAGTATGAACTAAGCAAGCCTGTTGTCCCATATGCGCCAGCGTTCGCATATTAAGTGGGGCTAGGTAGGGGAGGCATCGAGGCCGAACAGCATGAGCCGTGAAAGCAAGTTCGATGAGAACTGGATGCTAGCCGAAGGAAAACGTCAGAAAAAATAGGGAAAGAATTTCCTTCATGCACACTACCACTGCTCGACAGTCTGAACTTCCCGTTGGTTGTAAAAATATGGCGTGGGAAAGGGGATGGTAATATAAATCTTTAGAGGAATGAGGGGTGGAATATCATCTTTATGTCTGTAGGAAGAGTTTAAACAAGTCATTATACAGATACAGTTGTTTGACAAGTGAGGTATCGCGCAATTCGGTCGCCCAGTTCAGAGAATAACGTTCGAGTTTTTGTGTAGCCAAGCGCCACTTCCAACGAGAAACATCTGTTCCAGAGGACCCGAAAGCCAGTCGAGCGGTCTATCTCTATCTTCTCAAAAATCCCGTCCGGTTAGTGAAACATGACAGGGCGCGATGGTCATGTTTCATTGATGGGTCACACTCGCCACGCCATAGTACCACCACTGGAATTGTGGTATTCCATATGGAGAGCGCTTGCCAGGCAGAAACCCACTGCCACTGCTTGTTCGAGACCGCTTACTCAGTCCGTATGATCAAACTTTATTCACGGCTAGTTTCCAATCTGGTGATTGTTCCTTCAATCTGCAAGCAGGGGACACACCGGGCGAACGGCACCTCTATTATAAGTTCTGAATGGGATTCAGACTCATCCAAATCGTTTCAGGAAGATTAAAATTGAAGGGTAATTTAGCAAACATTTTCTCCCATATCCATGAAATTAATGATCTCTAAGTTGTTAGTTTTGCCGAAATCCGGATCCTGAATTTACCGTACTCATCAGCAGATGATCACATTGTTGCGCCAAAACAGGTTTGAAACGTTGTGCATGCAGTGATACTGTCAATCAGAGCTGTACGTGGCCAAAGGTGTTGTAGCACTCGTGTTCTGTACCCTCGTAGACAGGAAACATCAAGTAAAGAATGTTCAACAAAGTGTAACTAAATAATCAAGGAATTTTTCCATCCATTTAACTTACACTGCAATGGACTACTCGGGCACTCGCGAGTAGGTAAATTAACGGAAACACACCCGGTCTGTGAGCTTCTGGTATATTTAACTGTACGCCAGCATAATTTACTTGAGTAAGATTTACCGTGAAAATAAGATTATGGAAGGAATGACATAGCGATGCAGGTTACTTTCAGGTTAGGAAGTTAGTGATCCAGGTTGCCTTGTGACCATCTTGTTCCGAGCGGTAACGGGCTCACAGTATAAACTCCGTCGGAATGGTCCTGACAACCTAAATTCTGCATTCGTCGTGCTCGTCACAGAGTGAAGAACACGACCCAAACAAAGCGCAGAAGGCACTTTAGGGACACGTAAAGCCGGATTCCGAAGGGACTTTAAACCGAACCAACCCTAGTATCAACAGTGACGCCGAAAACCAGTGGTTGTGCCCTTTTAAACGCCGTGTTTTCGCCGGACAATCGATAGTAAACTTACATCCAGTATTAATTCCGGGACTATAATTGTCCGATTCTGCAGCAGCACTTTGCATTTTGAAGATGCAAAACACATGCCAAAAGAAAGCGACCGATCTCGAGGGCGCATCTAGTTCGCGTTATTCATGGTCCGCGGATTCAAACAGGCACACAACGTCATCTACATAATCTAGGTCACAGCTTCCTTCCATTTCCCAATTCGATTCCTACATCCCGGAGACCTCCCAAATCGTCTTCCATCGCCTCATCCATGACGAAGTTGAACAGGAATGAATAGATGGGACGCCCTTGTCGAACGCCGCTAGTCCGTTTCGAATGAACTTGATAGTTTGCCGTAAACCTTCACGCAACTATAGGTATGCGAGTATAATGCGCGCAAAGGATTCACGAAAAGTCGATATGGCATACCCTCATATTCAGGTGGAGAAGCAACTGAGTAGTGCCCGGTCGATCCACGGAGTCGAAGACACCTTTCAAGTCGAGAAAGATTACGATCGTAGGGCGGCGGTGTGTGCGGTGCGTTTCGAGTATCTGTCGAAGAGTGAAATATTGTGGTCGATGTTAACCTCAACCTGGCCGGATTACCGGCCTGCCTGTTCGACGGATATTACTCTCGCGAATCAGGTGTCAAACGGCGGCAGCATTAATCGGAAGCCAAGCACTTAGCAACTAATCGGAATTGAATTAATCCAACGCATTGATCTTCTGCAGTCACTCCCGTGTACCTTCTAATGTAGATGGTACAATCAGTGGAACCCACCTCTAACAGTAACGGAATACGCTCCTCGTTCAAAATTATCATAAAGCAAGGAGGTAAGTGATTTCACCAGAGCTTCCCAACCCAATGTGAAAAGAACATGGCGAAAGGTCGTCGGGACTGGCAGCTTTTCCCCGATCCTTCAGAATT
>LUCM01008940.1:95912-111157 GCA_008360955.1 Fasciolopsis buskii | reverse complement strand
CTACGCACGCCACCTGCGCTCGATGCAATGGGCAGCGCGGTCCTGATTATCCTGCGCGACGACCGATGCAGTATGGAATTATTTGTAGGCGTGTAACTCATGGGGATTAATGGATGGGTACTGCTAAGGAGTCCAGCCGCTAAGCAGAAGAACGTTTAGGGTTCTCAACCAAAGCCTTTGGTTCTGACGAGAACCTGACCGCAAGGCAGCGGGGTACAGCTGAGTGGGTGCCCATCTATTTGGATCAATTAGTCTTTCACTCGTTTTTACGACTGAGCTGCTAACTCAGATCAACCGCCAACTTGGAGGACCAGGAGACTACTTCGTCAGGCCTCTACCCATTGACCTTCCAGGCATGATTGGGTCTTCGGCTTGAGATAAACCATCATGTATAGCTCCTTAAGTCATGGAGGCACAACAACATATCAACAACAACATATCAACAACATATCAAAGTGTAGTCTCGTTGTGACAGCCTGAGGAGCTGTTCAATGGCCTTTGTTGTGACAACGACCATGCCATTACATTTTAGGATTAATTTAAACAGAGCATCTGCTGAGGACAGTGCTGCTATAAATGAACCTTCATTGTCTATTCAAATTTATGTAACATCGTAATCATTTTATTGCCTTAACGTTTTCAAGTCGATTTAGACATGGTATTGAGGTTGGTTAGCGGTAAATAACGTCGGTTAGAACTAGATCCAATCGGCTGGGTAGTTCGGTCACACTGAATTGCCCTCGAAAGCAGATGGAAGATGCGCAGGGTTGATCCCAGACCAGCCGAAGTGTGTAATCTTTCCATGAGTTCCGTCGCGCGCACTCCTTTAACGGGAACGCAGATTCATGCGATCTTCACGGACTTTAATTTACATTGTCTACTAATCCTTTACTTGTGCCGACTCCACTGTATTCACACGCTTCGGTCAGTCAAAATGTAAATCGCTTTCGGTTTTTCTTATTATGACAACTATAACTGAGCGATGGACTCAAATGTAACGGGACCGACCTAAGTTCGACGTGTTTCGAAGAATGGATCTATTTCTGACGAAGGTGTACAGTAGGCACACCACAATTTATTGTTTGAATGAACGATATAATTTCGATACAAGCAGTCGGACTTGCTGCCTTTGACGCAGCACCAATGTTACGGCTTCGTCTTCTGTCCTCTTTCTTACGTGTTCGGTTCTCCGGGCAGTTGTTTGACGGGGTTCAGAATTGGAATTTGTCGCATTCATCGAGAGTTGAGTGATCCGATATGTAACAGTCAAGCAAACTACAACAAAATTAGTGAGCACGCAGGTTAAGCCGTTCAGGATTTTTTACTGCTGCGTAGAATAATTATTTTACCTGTTTTGTCATGCGAATAATCCATAATCAAAACCCGAAATTTGGAACGTTCAAATATTATTCTGTTCTATCTAAACAGTGGTGCTTGATGTATCAGTGATAATTTGCGTCACGGTTAGAGAATTGAATTTTTTTCGCAAAATTTTAACTCGGACATAAATAACTGCGTTCATTGTTGGATGTGATTGATCCCCTCCATAAAAGACGTGCTCCTAGCGTAGTTTCTTATTTTATTGCGATGTAAATAATGTCCTTGTTTAGTTTAAAGCCCGAAAGAACACAAATTTAGATTGCTTGAAGTTTTTCAGTCAATCATTAAGGTACCAAAAGACTGTACTGTTTCTCACTGTCATGAGAACAACATAGGCGATTAATGCAGTGTGCTTGAATGACCCTGACGCAAGGTCAACTTTGATGTAGATCAAGATCCTTCTTAAACGAAAAATCTTCTATCCCATGATTAACATTGATCTTTCAGTTAACACATAATTATCCTCAGTCTATAGTTACAGGCGTAATCTTGGGTGGAATACCCGGTGAAACGAATATTTCTATTGGACAAACGAGTTTGTTCTCCATTATGGACGCAACCTAAGACCCTTCCAAAGGCGCTTATGAAATTTTCCTATCTCAGTGATATTTCGTTATTCATGTTCAGACCATTTTACCTTGAGAACCAAGATCACTCAAATCTAGCTGGTCTTATTACAGTCGGTGGACCTGTAAATAGCTTAGTGGCATTTAGTGATACTTCTTTAAACCTCGCAAGTACTGGAACCCTAATAATATTAACAAGGGAAATTATTGA
Organism: Fasciolopsis buskii; assembly: GCA_008360955.1. Lineage (NCBI taxonomy): Eukaryota > Metazoa > Platyhelminthes > Trematoda > Plagiorchiida > Fasciolidae > Fasciolopsis > Fasciolopsis buskii. The sequence continues at coordinate 109,000 of LUCM01008940.1, read as the reverse complement.
CTGCGTCACAATCGGCCGTACTTTTGTAGACATCACTGAGTTGGAATGAAGCAAGGTGAAAACACAACAAGAATGGTGAGGTAACGAATACAAACGAGAAGTACAGTGCGGAAAATAAACTCGTCTATTTTTTGTCTTTCTTACCGGATACGGGAGTTTAGACATCACATTTTCTCAAGGTCTTCTATAGAATCGAACGATTTAGGGTTATAAGCCAGTGGATGTTTCATTGTCGTGTCTGCGGGTGTGCGCCTGCCATACACTCATTGAGCTACATTTGAAGGAATCGTGTCCCAGTTATACCTGAGAACTCTAATGTGGTGCTATTGTAGTCCATATGGAAGACTCTTTCCTCATCGCTGCGATGGATGCAAGTGAGGTAGACGTTACTTACTGGCGATTTGGTATTCAGCCGCCCTTTGTAAACCTGAATAATTTCCGAACTAATCTGTTTTGCATCCTTCAGTCAGCGCCTGGAGATCGATCGCGGAGTCTTACTCGGGATTTTTCTGAGGCTATTTTGGTACTCCTCACTTCTTCTTTCCATTTGTGTCGTACAATACTGAATTTTAGTTGCTTCTTCGATATATTCAACGAATTGCTCTTTATGGCCGATTTTGTAGATACATTTTTTAAAAATTCCGCAATTAGGCCCACCCTTAGTCGTTTAGGCCTTTTATCAGTGAGGGCAAAGGTGTGAATATTCCAATCCCCAAAGATTTTCCTATCGAATTACCCATCCGGTGCTTAGAAATATCCTCCCTCATCCGTATATCATATTAATACATCTATAGTATAATTTCATGTCTGAGAAACCAGGTGGGTCGGTTCAATTCAGTTGTTGCAACCACTAAACTTACACCAGCGTGCTCTGGTTTTGGTTGCTGCCTCACGGCACTATCTCCTCATGGGTTAAAGGTCGACTGTAAAATAATAAGTTAAGAAGCCATACGGAAAAGAAGAAATTTCCGATGCAGGAATGCAATTGTGTGCGGCAGTGAAACATGCAACCGATTGTCTTCAGCCATCGTTTTAAGGGCGGGGGGTGTTTGTGGACCTCAACCCGGTAGTCTGATTGGACCTACGTGAGTCGGTCTGATCGTTAAGGTTCTCATATCTTTCTTCCATGTCATCGACTACCTGCCTCGAACCATGTTCCGACCAGTACCTGTCTCCGAGAACAGCGTGAATCGAGATAGTCGTTCATCGCGTGCGCACAATACATGTCCCAATTACGTTAATTTATTCATGTTTAGTGCCTCTCCTAACAGTTGTACTCCGGGATCCAGCACCTTACGTCTAACTTCGGAGTTACTCATAAAATTCTACCTTATTCAGCCAGTGCTTCGAGAACAGTTGTGTTCAACCCCCCTAAAAATCCTCGTACATTTTATCTTCGACAGCCATGTTTCTAATGCACTTTATCCCATAAGCGACCACTAGGTGAGATCCAACTTATCAGATAATTAAGTCATTCACTAATATATTCGGTAAGAACAAAATGTGATTTCAGGTCAGTCCATTCTTGTAGCAGTACTTTGCATTTGGAAAATGTGAAAAATATTCCAAGCATATCTACATTATCGATCGAGGACAGAGGGAAGCTTAGTTGGGTCTTAGCTCATTTTAAGTCAGAGTTTATTGTTTAAAACATGTCGATGTCATTATTCTCATGGGATCGTGGAGCTACTTCCGTTATCATCTCAATAACAAAGTTGAAAGAAAGGTCGGGAAGTGGTATCCCTGACGAATATCACTTCTCGTAATAAAATCGGGTGAAAGATCGCTTTAAGCACGAGCCTATCTGCAGAGGTTGGATGATTGAAATAAATTTCTTCAGCATAACAGTTGGAGGGAACTCCACAGAATTGTACGGTTGCCCGAGTCGGACGCCAATTCCGGATCAATATAGGCAAAGATCATGGGCCCGCAGATCGAGTGCCTGTTTTGAGGTTGGTAGCAGAATAATTATTTGGTCACTGCAGCTTTCTCCAGGTCGGAAACCATTTTGATTTACACGCGTTTACTTTGGATGTGGTGCTTACCGAGTTATTCTCCATGTGTTTTTAACTCGAGGAGCTGTCACCCTTCTTATAATGGATGCGACCGCCGATTTACACCAGTCCTTAGGAATCTGTTTTCTTATCCAGAGTGATCCCCGCAGTTTCATTAGTGCCAATGTTAACGCCACGTCACCCTTCTTGGAGGGGGGCGAAGACAGTCTATGTGGACTGACAGCCTTTGATTTTTTAAGAAAACCCATTTCCCTGACCATCTTCATTTCTTATGGAGGACTGGTGTCTACCTATATGGTTTCATTTGCAGGCATTTTTGGAAAGTTTTTCTTAGAAGTGGGCCAACTAAACTTCTTTAAAAGGTTCTGTTCAACCCTCCAGCCGACGCTCCTGAAAATGAATCAGTGAGTTGTTAGATTCTTTAATCAATTCGCTTAAACTTGACCTCCGTGGAGTAACATTCTTAATCAGCCGGTGAAGGTTGCGCCTGTTACCGAAAGCCGCAGGCTTTATTGTTTCACTATCAGCTACTGATCGGGGTCACATTCCAGACTCCATATCACATCTCAGGGATCTACTTGTCATACTGTTTGCGGTGTCCGGAGTGATGGATTCAACATATAGGCTAAAGTCGAGGATATTCACAATTTCTAAAGTTCATGAGGTCTGGATTTTTGTGTAGTAATTGGCGGTGAGTGCAGGGCTTCTTTGACCTGGTCCCAGTCTACGCTTGTATCCTGGACCCTTAGTTCTGACTAAGTTCCATTTGAGAGCACCGACTAGAATTAGACTCGGCGATTATCATCTAGAATCGTCTGTGCATGTCGGGTGCTTTCTCTGTTTCTGCGATTACATAGTGAGCATAAACAAAAGCGAGCTCAGGCTAAAGCGTGGTCTGAGTTCACAGGTGTGGATGAGAATGACCGATTCTGAAGATGCTTAGACCTAGCCGTCAGAGACGTCATCTATCAGTAAGGGTCGACTGCTTTGAGCTAGCGGACAGTAACCGTGCAAATCAGTGACGGATAGGTGCAACATCATGTGGTGAAGTTCAGCAAACCGTTCAGAGCCTGTCCGGTAGCGCAATGGCTAAGGCGTTCGACTCAGAGTCGTTCGTCCCGGTTCGCGTCCCAGTTCGGGCGCGGTGGATATGCACGGCTCATGGTTCCTAACAAGGATAAAACAGCTGTACAGTGGTGCTTCCATGGTTAATTTATGGTGCGTTGAGCGATGGTATCACATGGTGAGTTATTTCATGAATTCTTATTCTATCAAGCCCGAGTTTTCTTTGGCATTATGTGTGGTTTCTATGTCAAAGAACCGATGTTTGGCAAGTTTGCTTACGGAAAAGCCCCTGGAGTCGTTTGGGCAAGGGATACGTCGCGAATATCCACCACTAAAGGGTTTTTTCTCTGGGAACTCCGACTATTGCCTTTGGTTAGAAAGTCTGACCAACAAGGCAATGGGATAGCAACCCAGCGGGAAGATCTGAATAGAAGCATACTTATCGTTACACATCCTGCTAAGCAATGTGCAGCACGGTCCTATTTTCCCTGTGCGACGGTCGTTGCTGTATAACATTAATTATGCCAGTGCTATTCATGGAGGGTAGTGGATTGTACTCCTCGAGAATCCCACCACTAAGCGAAGAACGATTAGGGTTCTCAACCAAAGCTTTCGGTTCTGGTGAGAATCTGTCCATAAGCCTGCCAAGGGTCACTGAGTGAAAACCCATTTACTTGTATCAATTATTCTTCCGCTGGTTTTTCCGATTGAGTTTGCCAGCTCAAATAGATTCCTAGTCTGGATGATTAGCTGACTACTTCGCGAAGCCCCTACTGGTTGACCTCCCAGGCTTGGTCGAACCATGTAAGCGCGCAAGGAATCACACTTCTCCAAGGTGTTGTGTGGCACAAAGTACCTCGTGTATTTGGTAAGGAATGTATTTCTTTCATGATGTCATTTGCATTCGCCAAGGTGGCCTCATCCTGCATTTTGTCATTTGGCTTTTGTCGTGATGCTACTTATTAGTAACGATCTTCATAATTCATCTTTCTCTGAAACTTCAAGTTTACATAATGCACGTGTCAAATTGTTTTCCCGTCGATTTGCGAGTAATGACCCGCGATTCTGTGCAACTGTAGCTTGAGTTCTGTGTACCGAAAGTGACAAGAGTGTAATATACCTTTTTGGCCAAAAAGAGTGGTGAAACTGGAAGAACTTCCTTAACTCGATTCGTGTAGTCACCACTCAAAATTGCTGTTTGTTTGAGAACCTAAATACATCTCGGTACAATTCTTACAAGACTTTTGATTATTCATTGGTTGATATTTGCTGATTCGTGCCTCAGTATGTCTGTTCACTCGTTCTTGGGTCGTTCAGCTGTGAGATCCCTGTACATCTGGGGAGCAATGAGATTTGGAGCTAGACTACACATTAACCACCGTCACAACAACAGTTACGATAAAAGAATGAATACAGGTTAACTTGTCTGGCTTCCAGTAATGTTTGCTACCCACGGACTTGGGACATGTATGTAACAATGCCAAACTGATAGACAAACATTGAAATAAAAAAATAACGGACAGAGAAAACATGGTTTGGATAATCCGCTCAGTAAACGAAATAAGAGCTATAACTGAGGACAGCCTGTTTGTCTTTTACTTCCTTTATTATTGAAACAAGGATGTGCGTCATCTTTCAGGAATGGGGTGGCGGCCAACACGGTTGCCAAGTGGGGAAGCTGACCGGCAGTGTGAGGATTCGAACCCGCGACCTTCATGTACACGCCTCGACCTCATCCTCTTGGGCACCGCTGACATCGTTTTTACGTCTGTGTACGCCAAGTACGAACTTCATGATTCAGCAATGTCTTTTCCTAACTTTGTGTGTATTTCGAAAATGTCTGTAGCTTTAGCTAAGAATTGGATACCTATTTCAACACAGGTCATCGCTGCTAAAAATTCATAGTGAAAAACTGGATTGAAAAGATTTAGCTTCAGTCGGTTCTTTGTGTCTACCGGATGGGAACCAAAAGACGCGAAATTTTGTTGTGTGAAGACAGGAGAAAGATGTCAACGAGGAAAATGTTCGTTGGTTTGTTGTCCCGATTGGTTATGAGTAAGTTGAAGGAAAAATAAAGCAGACTGAGTGACAGTGAGAAAGTGTACGAAGAACTAGTCTAGTGTTTTCTTTTCCTTCAATCTTTTAGCAAGTTTTCTTATATTCTCACCAGAATTTTGTTTGTACAACAGGAGTGTGAATGGACGAAGAATTAATTTCTGGGATCACAGCTGTGATCGTCGGCTGTTTTGTGTGTGGGTTAGGCACTACCGCATGTATTGTTGGGAGCTGGTAGGCGATGAGAAAACCTGCATATTTGATGTATAGTTGATCTCCGGGTGTTCTACACGAACATGTATGCTGCCAACTACCGTGACTCATACATATGCCTCCCGATATACGAACACGGGCATTCACGTACACAAGTTGGTTAGCTGCATCTAATTCTGGCCGACTTGCGCGTGAATGAGCTTGTGCTATTACAAGACAGCTTCTGACTTCATCTTCCCCACTACGTTTCGTGCCCATAGGATGTAGCAATCGGTATGTTTGAGTACTGGAATCAGTGGCATAGATGATCTGTTTCGTATGACATTCCAATACAACTGAGCAATAGGTGGAATTATGCTGACCAACTTGACGTTTTCAGGGTCACTCCGAACACGATAATCGATATGAAAATCATTTTTCGTTCTGCCAGTGGGGCGTTTTAAACGGACAGACCCATAAAGATTTATGTTGAACAAGCAAATGCAAAAATTATACATTTTGATGGTAAAACCTGTCACCCTATCTTACATTTTTAAGGCATGTCGGTTTTGTACATTTCGTCTAGTTATTCATGGTCATCGTGTCTTCGAAAATGCTAACTTTACTGCCAACAAAGATTGATACAGGTCTTCTAAAATTACGATGTCTAATTTCAGACTGACATTCAGTTTGCCGATAAAACTCACCACTGAATCCCATTTTTAAGGTTTTTAATCCCGTTGGTAATTGCGTTCACTGTTAGGCTTATTAAGTTATACAGCCTTCATTCAAAAAGAAACTACGGTAATGATACTGGCAAAAGCATTAAAAAGGATATCATATTCAGGATGCGGACGAAATGTGAAATGAACTAAAGAGTTCTGAATGAACTGACATCTTGCTAGCGTAGATCCGAGCAAAATAAGATGCTAAAGATTCTGTATTTTTAGAATCGCGGGGTGGAATTAATAACTAGCTGGGGTGGGAGGTACAGTGAAGCTTAAATAGGAAACTAACATGAAGTGGAGAGTGCTGTCGGATAGAACTATTTCTCGGAGCTTCAATACGCCAATCAAAACAACAGAAAGAAATTAGAAAGTCTGGCCCATGATTTTGGCATATCATTTTAGCTGTCGAAAACATTATTGAGAAAAGCAGGAGAAATCGCAGAAGGGAGATAGAATTTATTGTGAAAACAGACTGCTGGACGAAGGCACCTGCCATGGACCGATCAGAACAGATAACACTTACCTATGTGAAATACAACGATCCGCGGTTTGCTCCTTACAAGACCCGGTGATTATCTGCAGAAGCGACGGCTAAACTTTTTACCTGACTGTCCCGCTTCATCGGTTTTCCGGCAATCTACTTATTGTTGGTCGGAGACGAGCATATGTATATTCAGTACATCTGATAACACTAGAGAGTTTGGAATATACAACGGTAAAATGAGCTTATGCTGTCTGGTACAAACTGTAATTGATCTTCAAAACAAAACGAAGATAATAATCATCGTTATATTCGTAACGTTAAAGAAGTAGTTAGGTAGATTAGTGGATGAGCCACTGATTTGAGTCATGAAATAGAAAAAAAGTGACGAAGCAGTGCCCTGCAGTACATCCGAAATGCGGAGAATGATATCCAACCTAACGGAGCTTGCTTAGGCACAGGATGGTGAACTGTTGATTAGACCAGGCACAAGGCATGTGTACTAACTCAGAAAACGAATTAAGAAAAGAAACCATGCTCAGTGTTCGGCGCGTTATCTTGTAACCGCAGTGCCACCAGGGATAGCGGCGAATGTGGGCAAATTTTAAATAACACCAGTGCACGCAGTCGATGGGGTCTTGTGGTGTACCTTTGAGCGTGAATTCGGTCCTCAATATTTTCAACGATGCCGTGATGACTGCACCATCGAGCAAATGCGGCGCAGCAGTTAGTTTCTTAAGAAAACATTAGTGTTCATAGTCTTTGCGTCAGAAGCCTCCACCCAGTGACTAATTAGAAAATGGGAGAAAAAATCGATCCAAGTTCCACCGTAGTGTCAATGCTGAGTCTGAAGTTAGCAACCGTGGAAATACTGAAGATTGGTAATATCAATACTTATCTGTGTTCATTTGAAAGACCTTTACCACATTTGCGACAGCCAATTTTAGCCAGCAGCTTTCTCGTTCATCGGCACCATGTACCATGGATTATTGCTTACAACCATTGTTCATTATTTCTAGTTTAATTACTGAAGGCAATGTTAGTAACAAAACTAACGTTCCTATATATATTGTGCGAATGCAACCGTTTGATCCTCGTTCTGACCACTCAGAATTTATCGCTTTTTGGTGGCTATTGGAAACCATCCGCAGTGTTCATCTGCGAAGCTCAAACTTTAACAGCACCACAGAAACCAAACGTCTTGTGCGCACGTGGAGCTACATTGTCCATGAACAGTGACTTAAAGTTCACTGTGGGGAATGGCTAATTGGGTTAGGCCTGCAAAACGTTCGAATCTGGTGTTATTCAGAATCGTTTTAAGCATGCCCTACTTTGGAATGCACAAATTATTATAGGCGGAAGACAGGACAGAAGTGACCCACAGGGCCAAACAAGCGTCCAGAATTCATCCAACGGTACGCAAAGAATGACGTCCACCTCCACGAGTGTTATCTTCTCTGTAATGTTGCTCCAGATCCTTTGTCTCCTCCAGAAGTAAAAGTGCGAGACACTCATCTCATCCGCGCGGCAAGAGAACGTTGCTAAGTGAGTGCTGCATGATACGAAAATTAACAACAAAACAAGTTTAATAAACCAAACAACCATTGGACTTACTACCCTATTCTACCTAACCCATAATTACCCGCTTCAATGAATACTTTACCTCATTTAGCATCTAGCAGGGCGTTAAAAGGTCTTACTGACTGTGCTCTCACCAACTTCTCGTTCAGGCTGTCCCATCTGTTAACAATCCCACTACTAAAGAAGTTGGACTAGACTTATACTCTGCATCACTCTTCCCACATGTTAAAACCGTCGCTCCATGGGTTACACAAATGTGTCCACTATGTCTAGTCCCGTCAGGCTCTTTGGTTTTGTAAACGCCTCAGAGATGTCCCCCATGCTCTCCTCTTTTCTAGACAAAAAGGTTCATATTCTCTTTACTTATCTAATAGCTGTTTCCTACTTGCCCATTTGCGTTTCTTTCCGTTGAAATAATTCAAAAGCCACGTCTTTATGAATGGAAACCAAGCAAGTACGCAGTACTCCAAGAAGGGCCTGACCACTACCCTATACAGAAGAATGAAAACCGATTTCCCACACGAGTTAGTGAACCTTAGCCTAAAATCTCTGCGAACGTTGTTGGGAGCTTCCTTACACCACTTCGCCCATTTAAAGTCTGCAGAGATTGTTAATAAATTGAGTCGCACTGAACGGAAATGTCCAGTGTTCACCCGTAACTGTCAGTCCGTTCGAGGTCGGAGTGAGCAAGTGACTATTAATCTCATTCAATGACATTCCCCATTTGATAGCTTAATCCTCCGCCATACTCGCTCTATCACAATCGCTTACTGCTGTCATACCGTCTGCAAAGATGAAACATGAAAGTGGCATCGTCGATGCCAAATCATTGCTCTACAGAAGAACCAATAGGATCTTCAGATGTGATCGTTGGTCAACACCATTGGTTGTGCATCTCCGTACAGTATTCTCGTTACCCACTCCAACACTAACTCACCTGTCGCCTGGGGAATCCTTCAACCGCTGGTGTAATTCCCCGGATATCCCAAACGCAACCAGCTTGTGCATTAGCGATCGGAAGTTGACCTAGTCGAAAGCCTTGAAGGAGTGGAGGTAACACACTTTAACTTTCTTTCATCCAACTTATCAATCACCTCACTCAAAAGATTAAGCAGTTTTAGGAGCCCCAACCTGCCTTTCAAGAAACCGTGTTGCGCATTGTATAATAGACCATGCTCCCTAAAGTGCCTGCATACATGCTTCCTCATCAGATTTTCGAAGCATTTACACTGTATGCATGTCAGGGTCACCGGTCGGTGCTGCCTGGGTTGAATGTGAAGTTCTGCGAGATGCCGCAGATGATAGTAATGTCCAGTCATTAGTATCATGAAAGAAATCCCGAAGCTAGAGTAGTAAATTCGTTTTATCATCGTTCCTTATGTTCAATTCTAAAATAGTTGTAGTTTTCGGCCACCGAGATGGAACAGCCGTCCCAAAATTACGCATCAACTTCGGTCATTAAAACCGTCTCAAGAAAAGAAACAAAAAAATCTATGGAATAAACATCCAACAACCGGATCAATAGTTTCTACTAAGTGAGTGGTCATAACGCAGTCGAATTTCACATTTATTGAGCACAGATCTGTGGGCAAAAAGTGTGCCATCGTAGACATGAAGAACAGGATAAGGCAACAACGGGAAAGAGAAATGAAGCCAAAAACTATTAGGCCATCCAAATTTCCCCCACACCATCTTTTGTCGCTCATAATCTGTGAGTTTGAAATAGACTAACGGAAATAATGTTTCTAGAAATCACGATGAAAGTTATCACGTTTTCATGAAATGATTCACCATGTGATGCCATCGCTCAACGCACCATAAAGTAACCACGGAAGCACCACTGTACAGCTGTTTTATCCTTGTTAGGAACCATGAGCCGTGCATATCCACCGCGCCCGAACTGGGACGCGAACCGGAACGAACGATTCTGAGTCGAACGCCTCAACCATTGCGCTATCCGTCACTGATTTGCACGGCTGCTGTCCGCTAGCTCAAAGCAGTCGACCCCTACTGATAGATGACTTCTCTGCAGGTAGCCTAAGTACGACGAACGCTTTGGATATAACCTACAGAGCTTGATTACTTGGTACACTTTAGTAGTAGGAGATTGAATGTTTACATGAAATAATTCACCATGTGATATGATCGGTCAACTGAGCATAGAGAAACCATGGAAGCACTGTACAGCTGTTTCATCCTTGTTGGGAATCATCAGCAGTGCATATCGACCGCGCCCGAACTGGGACGCGAACCCGAACAAGGACGAACGGTTCTGAGTCGAACGCCTTAGCCATTACGCTACCGGGCAGGCTCTGAACGGTTTGTTGAACTTCACCACATGATGTTGCACCTATCAAGTAATCAAGCTCTGTAGGTCATATTCAAAGCCTTCGTTGTACTTAGGCTACCTTCAGAGAAGTGATCTATCAGTAAGGGTCGATCGCTGTGAGGTAACGGACAGTAACCGTGCAAATCAGTGACGGATAGGTGCAACATCATGTGGTGAATTTCAACAAACCGTTCAGAGCCTGCCCGGTAGCGTAATGGCTAAGCCGTTCGACTCAGAATCGTTCGTCCTTGTTCGGGTTCGCGTCCCAGTTCGGGCGCGGTCGATATGCACTGCTGATGATTCCTAACAAGGATGAAACTGCTGTACAGTGATGCTTCCGTGGTTACTTTATGGTGAGTTGAGCAATGATATCACACGGTGAATTATTTCACGAAAATATTCAATCTCCTTCTACTAACGGTTACCACGTTTATCAAATGTGCGGTGATTCAGCTTTAAGAAATTACGTAATCTAGTGTGTCATCGCGTTGCGCGAAAACCTTAGTAACTTGTTTGCCGTTGAAACTTGCCTTAAGTGTTTACTTTTCTTGATAAAATGCTTCGTATGTATCATCCAAATTTCTCGAAAATCTGTCACATGGTTTACTCTTTAGGAACAGGCAAATGTTTTCGTATTCTCTGAGTGAGATAGTCACGGGTGGCCACCATCAAACTTTGGAAGGAAAACTTTATAAATTTCGTATTCTTTTACATCGGTAGACTTAACATATTTCGTGAAATTTGGTCGGTCGTTCTATTCTGCAAAGTACTTCTTGACTACCCATCCACCACAAAGAAATCCCACTCAAAACGCGACGCGGCCAATCGACGCAGTTTACATTGCAGTGCTTCTGCTAAAATGCCACAAACGATAAGATGACAGCATGTCATGGATGTGAGTACATACCCGAGGTGCTGACTGGACCATGCTGTCAAAAGGTGATGCCCTTACTTTGGATGATGTCAAAATTTTTCGGGAATGTCATTCAACTGGCATAGTGCGATCTCGTTTCCATGTGTCTAAAAAAAGGACCCGTCTTGCATAGGCACCTTTAAGGTGAACCGTGTATTGGTCTAAAATTTGTGAGCAGGCGTGCGTTGGCCAGATCTTGAGAAAGAAAGGCAGGTTTTTGCCGAATTCAGAATATTTTTGACGTAAGGCCGAAAAAGTCTGACGTGATTCCTAAATAACGCGGGAACTGATATAGAGGAAATGTGGTTCTTGGATTTAAGGCTATTGGTTTCCGGTTAGTTGCGGTTAATGACCAACAAATCACAGTCTAGCTCATGGGGATTTATGTGACTAACTGGAACAAACCATGTGCTGTCAATCGCACAGATGCAAAATGAGCTTCAGCCCTTCGAATTTTCATCTGGTGATTAATGGATACACAAACATAGGGCTGGAAATGTCCCCTCATTAAGGTGCTTGAATAGTGTGTCAACTGCAGTTGCATCCGTCCACTAATAATCGTCGTGGCGAAGTGAAACAAAGATAGTGGCGCACTGTGAGAAAGCTAGCGGTGCATAAATTAGCACTCATTTCTACCACTGGCGTCAATAACTGATCTGACTGTTTGTGATCTACTGTCTGTCATTCGTTCGAAAAATGTCACTGGCCTTCATCCCAAGTTTTTCCAGAGCGGTTTCCGAATTCTAAAGACTTGAAGGGCCCCTCATTAACATTAATTTTCTTTTCAAAAGATCACACATTCGAGGATCAAGTCAGCCATGGAAAAGACCTTTTCATCCACGCCCTCTTGTGATGATTTTCGGTCGATAAGAAGGCGCGCCCCTGACTGGCTGCGCTACAGTTCTGTCACACTTTTTCGTTATTTTTTTGTCGGATATTGGGTTCGATTACGGTCTCCGTTCGCCACTACAATCACTCGAAACTATTGTTGTCTAAAAACCGTATTGTTTCTCAACATGGACTGGGATCACGCATTGCTGCACCTCAACGGTCTTCTTATCCATCTAAGAGAGGCACTCGTGCTGGCTGGCAGGCAGCTCTTAAATGCACCCTTCCAGTCAAGATGTTCATTCCGGCATTGTTGAGCCCCAACATCCGCTCTCTGTTTACGAAAATATCGAATCTGCCTGTCAAACTTTAATCACCAATCCATGTTCAAACTTATGTCATCTCCATACAAGAATCGCGGTTGAACCCGGATATCACTGATTCGCTCGTGTCGATAGACGGCTTCAGACTCCATCGGCAAGACGGAGTTTCGGACAAGAAGAAGACTGAAGGCTGTGTTGCAACATAAATAAACTCCTTCTGGTCTGGCAAGTCTGAAGTTGTTTATACGTGCTCGCTAAATGGAATTGACTGTCTCGTGACACAGTGACATCCTGGGTTTTCTCGACATACCAGTACAATCATGACGGACTTATATACTACCCATTTTAGCTCAAAACACAATATCACATCATTTTTCGACTCTTTTCTAGTGTTTATTGTTTCTCTTCTTGAGGGTAATCCACATATTATTGTAGGTGAATTTAATTGTTCATCTACTCTACCACTGACTGTGTTTGATTAGACTGACCTCCGCGTTTCTCCCACCAGAGGCGGCTCCATTTGGGATAGGGTTATTACCAACCACCCTGATTTATTTTTCCTGAAACTGTATGCTCCA
>LUCM01008940.1:39634-94772 GCA_008360955.1 Fasciolopsis buskii | reverse complement strand
GTGCACACGAATGGACGGTAAAACTTCAAAACCGTTGATTAACAACCCAGTCGTGCTACAAGGTGCTGTTCTTTTACCGTTTCTTTTCTCTACTTACATCAACGACTTATCGACTAGCTCACCCTGTCATCTGTTTAAGTATGCTGATGATGGTGCCCTCTCCCAAGCAGTTTCGAACAACGATGATTTTCAAAGTTTTTCCAATAACCCATTTTCTATTTACGATTTCTCTGCACGAGCTGGTTTAAATCTCAACAAATCTAAATATTTCGAATGTCTGTTCTTTCTCTCTCTCTCAGTCGGCCTACCCATCCGAAACGTCTTACATCAACTCAAACTCACTTACCAGGGTTGATTCTGTGAAATATGTAGGAATTTACTATTGATAGAAATCTGAAGTGGACTACTCACATTTCTAACTGTGCAAGGGATCATCGACTGTTGTCATTTCAAATCAAGAAACTTTGGCACTACAAGGTGAAACAAAGTACCATCTCCCGATTTGCATTCCAATGTTTGTCCAATCCTTCTTTGTTGTTCTCCTGTTATTTTTCCAGGTTTACTTAGAGAAGACTTAAAAATTCTTCGCCGGGGACTATCAGTTATTAGCCATGTGTCGTTCATGCCACTGACTGAATTGTCTCTAAGTCTATATGATGTGCACTTATCGGCATGTGAGAAATTTGCTCACGAATTTCTTTCTGATCCCACGCATCCTCTGCATAACGATCTTTCACGATCCGCTTTTCGTTCCATACCCTCTGGAATCAATATCTAAAGGAACTCCACTCTCTCATATTTAGCACGCATTTTGGCAAACCAAATTCCTGAGCAACCTTTCATAATGTGCTATGATTATTTCCCGACGAGTTTCTTCCCATTTTTACAAGATGCGTGCAAATGTTTTTTGCCCTCACGTTTTTTGACTGAAATGCGACGTTATTTTTGTATGCGAAAGTCTATATAATACAATACAATATAATACAATGCAATGCAATACAATACAATGCAATACAATGTGCGTTGTTATCTTGAGAGTTTATCCTTTTACAAATAATTTGTTTCTCAACTGTCCTAAGGATAAGGTTGATCCAAATGTGGTTGCCGATCAGTATACTGTATGTGCATGTGACAATAGGTGATATGCGAGCACCAATTAGTCGGGTCAGTTCACCGTGAAATCGAACAAATGTTACATCCTCCTGGAGGCCGTCTTTCATCAGGCACTCTCCGGATAATTCGCGTTATCCTCATTTGCTCGTACAGTTGGGTCCGCTTAAAGCTTCCTCTTCTGACCTTTAAAATTTGCGCAAGTGATTGCGGGACAATAATATTTTGGTGTTCCAACTAGCTGCTAGACATTTTCTCTGTTTAACTTGATCAATTCTGACAGGCGGTGATATTACGATGACTGACACAGACCATCCTTCATCCAAAAGTGCGTAGGCTCTGTCACAAACCAAATATCAACGGTCCCGCCTACGCAGCGGATGTTATCTCAACATCCGTGGTAGGTGCCGATCAATTGATTCGTCTAAACTGTAAACGGCTGACTCTTAGGCTTTTGACGCCTCGGAGAGTTTGTTTGGCTCCCGTCACTAGGAATGGGATAACTAAACCCGAGCACAAGCACCAAGAAATATAAAGGACAAAAGATTTGTTAAACCTCTGTGTTTCTGGCGCTGTTTGTACTGTTGAAATAGCTACTGACAACCTTTATATTGTGGTTTTATGTTTCAATCCGTGACAGTAGACAGTTGCCGCTGAAGTCCGGGGAGACCTGGTAACTCCTTTGACAAACTTTATTTTTCACTGCGAAATTCCGTTAATTTTGTTTTCGTAGCCATGTTTGTGCAGAAATAATAATGTTCCGAGTTATTGTACAAAGATTGGAATTTTTTGTCGTTCAGTACCATTTCATGGTTGGCTTCAGAAAATGTCACATGGAATTGAGGATATATAAATAGCAGTCTAGAATCAGTGCATTTGGTATGAGAACAAAACATTGGAACTGGGTTAGCCGACGTAGGCTGCATCCTAATCCGACAACAAATTTATCCAAGTATTAGGGATTGTTAATTTCTATAAGCCTGGCCTAACCCTACACTTCATCCATGCATCGAATAACATTCAAGGAAGTGAGATTGCTGGTCAGTCGGCGTTAATACCAGTTGCCGTGATAGATGTGCCACATGCTAAGTAAAGTAGATGTAAAGCCTGTTCGATATATTATCTTTATAATCTTTTAAACTAACTTATTTTTAATTTCAATGTGATTACTTCCAAAATTTTGACAGCACCAGAACCTTTAGTGGCGATGTTCGCGCCTTCGTCGAACTACTTTCTCAGGATGCCAGGAAATACGACAAAAGAATATGATGGGAAATGCCCACTGTTTTGCAGAAAACCATCTGACTGGCTAAATTAATCAGCTAACCTAGTTTGTGTGTTCGATGGAACAGGTAAGACGATTTTCAAAAGTACTTTTTGTATGGGAAGACTGGTAGAAGTTATGTCGGGCTGTCTTTGCTAAATGCTGGGCACTTCTCTCCGAGCAAACGGATCGGATTCGTTCACGGAGATATCTGCTGTGAATTCGGATTAGGCATTGAAAAATTGCACATTCTGTACATCTAACATTGTTCGGTGAAAAACCTCATTAATGGGCTCGTTAATTCATGGCTCTTTGTATAACTCCGTTTCAATTCGTTGGGCTGGTACAAAACAACTATGCTGAAATATCGGCCACAGTTCGTCGATAGTTTACTGATTTTGCACTGGTGGCCGACTGATCAATGCCATTGTAAACTGTTCGGTGCTAAATTGGGATGCGCGATAACATAGAAGCTAAAACAAACGAACGGAACCACGTGAGAATCGGTTCCGCTCATGTAATTGCGGGCAGCAATCAGTGCACAGCGGTTGGTCGGACCAGAGGAAGTTGATGGGTGTAGTTCTTTGACATCAGTCATGGTGACTTCTATGTCTGACAGCTCAAAGGGTATTGACTGGCTCATATCAGTATGCGCATACTCTGTACTTTTGCCAAGGGGTCAGCACTTTGACCCAAGTGAATTATGGACGTCGCCTGACCGAAATTAAGTTCAAGGCTGCAATGGACGAAACCGGTGACAGTTACGTAGTGGACGGTAGGTCCATGGCCTGTACTGTCCTTTTAATGGACCCAGTCTGTTAAACCTTGGTTAGCTGAACTAGCAGTTGGTTGCAAGTTTCAGTTTTCAAATCGAAAGGACCAAGTAACTCTGGTACATTAATAAGATTAACTTAGGCAACAGGCAATGCAAACACAACTCTTTGCTTTACTAAACTAGGGTCATAGAGAGGAAGTATTTTAGATGTAGTGTGCTGCAAATAAGAACAGAAACCAAGGTTTTATGCACTCAACGCAAGGCTAGAACTCAGGCAGTTCTTCTGATATTGTTAATTCCGATTGGCATCATTTAACGTTAGAAGCGAAATTCGCCCTGTTCTATGGAATTCGTTGATTCCATGCTTTTTCCAACACTGAAGGATTTCAGACTATAAGGCCGTTTGTATGACTTGAATGTTAGTTCTGCTTCCACCTCACTGTCTGATCTTGTTGCTTGTGAGGTGGGTGTTCGTTTCAGGATCTTAAATAATGGCGTCGAAATGGAACACAGTTGATTTCGACGTGGGCATTACATTAGACGTCATTTGGGCATTTACTATGGTTTGAATATCTGCGAAATGGGGCACCATCAATGTATTCTAAATTCTGAAAGTGAAACATTCTACGTTGTTAACATCTCCCGGGCTCACATAGGTGGTTTACAAAGGTGGTTCTTCAGAAAATGAAATGAGTTCATGGGTGCAGATCGCAACAAGAAAATCATGATTACCATTTACGAAATAGTGGTTTACAAAGTCCAGTGTAGCAATTAGGTGACCCAATTAAAGTGTGCCAAGCAAATCCTTTTTGAAGCAACCAGGAGAGAACATTGACGAAGTAAAACGACTTTACGTCCGAAGGAGACAAGGCAACTTGCGAAGTTTTTCCCATAGAGTGAAACGAGATTTTGCTAAGACATTTCGTAATTTGAAAGGTGTTCCATAAACGTCTTATGAAAAACTGAGTTATCCTATAGCTCCGAAAGATCCTTCTATACATTTTCTACTTAGAAGTTGGAAGTTGAAATCCCATACAGAGGACACATGTATGACTAAAGTTTAAAGCGGCAAGCTTCATCGACCCAGTAGGACGTGGACTAAAGTGCGTTGTACAATCGGTGCAACTGGTTGCCGATTCGATTCTCGAGCGGGAGTAGACAAGCTTGGTGCTAATACTACGTCCATGTATCTACTAATTTCAGTCTACCAGTACTTGACAGTAAATAGGAGGAAGCAGACGCCGAATGTCAAGTCAGCTCAAGAACCTGTTACTTCATGGTATTAATTTACTTATAAGCTGTTTTGTTCTTCATCTGGTCAAGTCGGATCACCAGTTTGGTCATTCTAAACGGTCCTTTGACCATACGCAGATTCCGAATCCAACTGATGAGATTTGTCAATGGTTTAATAGTCCGGGGTTCCTATTCGCATCTGTGCTCACGCGGAGAGTGCGGCATAGATAATCGTGCATTATAATGACCACCCATTCATCCGTTTACGTTCTTCATTATTTCTAATGATTAACTCAGTTCATAAGCACTTCATATAGAATTATGCCTTTATTGTTGATATGACAGAAATGAGCACACATTTATTCAGTTTTCCCAAGTTTCTAGTTCATTTAAATCTTTCCCTCGGTATGTTTCTAACACTCCAGGGATTGATTTATATGCTACCATTGGCTACGAAATCATACAAAATGGATGATGGTCTTTTTATCCTTATTGAAGGGGGATTTTTAAGCTCCCGTTGTTATTTATAACCATTGAACCAGTGGATGATAATGCTTAGACGCTTGAGAATGTACTAAGAAGTGTTTTCAGACTGTGAATTCCGTTTTTCCCCTTATACCAGGACTGTGTGATTCATATTTGCATCCATTTAGTCATGTTTTACCATGTTATCCAATGTTGTTTCGTTTTAACCTACTAAATTCATGTGATTTTAGGGACAATCGGGCTGACGTGAGGTAGCGTTCGGTGGAGGTACGTGAAGAGACTGGCTCGTAAAGGGGGCATCATGAAGATCAACTGGTCGACTTGTACGTGTGTTTGCTTCGATGTGGACGAGTTTTGCGACATGGAATGTGTAACAGTTTACTTGAGTTGCAATACTGCCATACTTGTTTCGTAAAATTGGAAATGTTTGTGACAAGATTTTGGAACTTCCTACTCTACTTTCACCATTCTGGTCACGCGTGTGCGCAAAACCATTAACATATGATTATGTGCATGAACAAACCAATCAAATGAGTAAGCTCAGGAAAAATTTTCGGTTATACTTTTCACAAAGCCCAACAACCTTGTTGAGCATTTTGTTTTGGAAATGGCCTGGATATTTTTACCCCTTTTTCGCTCAATTATTAGAACTGAGCTGTCAGCTGGTTGCTTCAAATACGGAGTAAATAATACAGTAAGGAACTGAAAAATGACTACTGCACTTCTAGATAATTTTGATCACCAGATTTTTGTTTTAGTGGAGTAAACCTATCCTTTAGCTAATCGATTGAATTAGTTAAGTGAATGGTTATTTGTGCTTCAGAAACGTTCGATCCATAAGTGGAAAATACTGGATAACAGTCCGTATATTGTTAGTATAGTGAAAATAACCAAACTTCTCTACTTCTCTTTATGAGTCAACTTTTGCGTATGTGCAGCACACATACATATATATGCATATATATATACATACATGGTAACCACATGGTAACCACTCATTTATCAGTTCGACGGTAAAACAGTCATGAGTTTTTCAAATGTCCACAAATTTATTTAGCTAAGTTTGTCAACAAACTCCAAACTTTCCATCACTTCGTTAATGCCAGTCCCATCTAGCGGGCGCACTATGATCTGATAGCCCTAATGTGGAAGCCCAATGACTGAGTTAGAATGTCTCGTCGGCTTTCGCAAGCATACGCAATCGGCCCGCGACTAATATAGAAATATTCTGCCGCTAAAACACTCATTGTCGTAGGTTTAGAAAGCCGAGTAAGGATGAACTCCACCTAGGTCTTTTACCTCCTCAACAAGTCGTGAACGTTGAGGATCACTTTATGGGTTTAAAAAATCCATTTTAAAATTGTTGTTACGATTCAGTGGTTTAGTTCCATGGGTTCACCAGCGTAGAAATTTGGGACTTTGGGTCATTGAAGTTTGGGCTGATTGCTGTCTACCAGCTCTCTCAGTTAACCAAACCGTTTTTTCCTATTAGACTGTGTTTAGGTATAATGAGTCAAGAGATAACATTTTGGTGCAAACGTTGTAGTGTGTTCAAAACTCAGGCTAGTGCGATCGATCGATGGTACACATTTTGTGCGAGTCGAAGAAGAACAGTCACAGCCTAAAATGATTATTGCAGGCTGTGTGTTTCGGAATAGCAATAATCTGTCATTCCCAGTAGCATGACTCCAGGAGTTTGGGAAAAAGTGGAATTCCTTGGTGTACGAAAAAACCAGATTATTCAAAATCATGCCTGCGTTCATAATGTAGTTGGCGATACAGTCATCTGATGATTTTTGCTAATCCATGCAAAGAAGCCTGCATGAATGCATGTGAATCAAACTGTTGACCAGTGCAACCAAAGTGGTCACTTTGGTAAATGAATGAAGCGTTTTGCAAAAGCTTCCATCAACCGTGATATTAGACTGTAAACGAAGCAGTTAATCAATCCTGGCGAATAACCTATCGAGTTTGATTTGTCAGCACCATTTTAGAGTTGGCCTCATGCATATCCCTTTAGGACAGTCAACGTTGACTGCTCCTCTATTGGAAATACCAAGATGCAAAACAATGTTTATCTTCATGTGCACTCACACCGAAGGAATTATCTATGGTGACGGCTGGATATGGTTAACTCAGCCTAATCGGACATGAATATGAAAAAGTCACTAGGAATTGATGAAATGCGAGCTGAAAAATGCTATCGAGGATATATTTTTTGTGGCGAGTAATAGATAGTTAACGGAAGTTGCCCACAAATCAATCTTCTGATAAGCGTGGCTAACATTTCTATGCAGATGAATGCACCAAACTTTCCTTGTAAACTGTGACGTCAAACAGAGGTTCTAGAGTAATCAACATGTGTACTGTGCATTTTTCGAGGTTTTCGATCAGTAAAACTAAAGAAAGTTCCGCCTTGAGGTATGCGGTGAGATAGACAGTTAGTGGTTCTTGAAAAAACGCTGTGTAACCGTTTTTGTATAATCTACTCGTTTTTAATTATGGGCGCTTCTACACATTCTTTAAAATTTTTAATTTTTTGTTTTACAATGCTCCAGCTGTTATCTACGTCTTATTCTAACGTCTGATGATAAATATGTTTACTCGATTAATAATAATGAAAAAATGTGTCACAACATATGAGACTCGTCTATCAATATTTGGTTAAGATTGACATGGGGAAAATGATGGCGGTTTCACATCCGCTCGACAATCTACCTATAGTCTTTTAGATCACTAACGCATTTCTTGCAAGGCCGTTTACTTGAACTCATTTTGGTTTTGTTTTCAAGTGAATTAATGTCATAGCTTAAGGAATGGTCCTTCACACCCAGGCCAATAATTGTAGAATTGTTGCATCAAAGTTATCGAGAAAGGTAGGCTTTATTTCGAAGCATCGCCTGATTTTATTTTCGTGATAATCTGTTTCTTTCGAACCAAACAAAAAAATTTTGTATTGAAGATAAAACATTAAGACCATAACTGCAATTAATGCCCTTAAATGACACCATTCGTGATATCGTTGGCAAACATTCCGAATATCCACAAAGTTTATGAAGGTGAGCTTTTCCGAGAAAAATCCATTATTGTCTGAATCGAGTGCAGAATTCGCTGCCTGAGCTTCTCGTTCCAATTACATATCATGTTTATGCGACCAACCGTCTCAAATGTCTAACTTCTTTTGGGATGCGGCATCACCAGTTGTGCGGCTTTCAAAATGACCAATATATTACTCCAGTAATCATTATATCTAAAAACAATTCTTTCGTTTTGGACCCTCCAGTAAACGTCATCGTCCATGAGGACGTCAGTTATAAGCTTGGAAACCATAAATATAATCTTACGAAATTACTTGTCATATTATTGCCCAACTCGTCATTCAGAAACTATAGTAATGATATACAATTGTTTTTATTTCTGTTAGCAACAATCGCTTCCCATCCGGAATGCAAACCCGTGACGAACGAATTTGAGTCGAATACCTTAGCCGTGATACCTCCAGACAGGTTTAAACGGCTTATTGGACTACCTCACATGATATGGCACCTACAGCACATGCATGGGAGTCATCTATTGGTGGTTTTCGCCCCCCCCCACCGCAACCATTCCAATCAGTGCAGATGGCTGCTATACCACTGACATACAGCCTGTGGGAAAACGTTGGGGCTAAGGGATTCCAATCAAGGTCGTTCGTCTCGGACTCAAGTCCGGATTCGGCGGCGGCGGTGGATGATTCCTGACAAGGATTAAAAAACTATACAATAGTTTCACGGTTTCTTAGTGACGATCTGAGAAACGATACCGTATGGTGAATACTGTTGCTAGCCATATAATCTGCTACTAATACTGAATCTTCATCAACCGATTGCGAAACTTAAGGAACAAAGTGAAAATCGTCTACACCATAGTCGTATGCACGTGACGTATGGGAACTCAAAATGACAATATCATGTGAATGCACGCACACAGAAACAGGTCATAGTTTTGTGTTTTATCCAGGTGTACTGCAGCTAGAAGTATTCGTTACCACTCCTACATATTTCGCGCACGTTTGGCCTGCCGTTCTGCTTACATAGTGTCAAAAATGCTCGCCAATCCACGTGATGATTACGAAGATCGAAACAAAAAGAAACTGTAATAATAATATATAGCGGGAAAATCGTTGATACACAAACCCGTGCAATATGTACCTGCCAAGAGTGGTGGTAATAACAACAGCCACTGTTCACTTACCTGAAGAATTTTGCTGATTCTTCGTTTCGCGCTTCCGTCGGTGGTTTTTCCAGCTCCTATAAGTTGAGGCTTCCCATCGACATCGTTTTCTTCACTAATCCTATACGACATGCGTTGTCGTGATAGAGGATTAAGAGTTCATACAACTAATCACATCTTTCTTCTGTAAGTTACTCGTCATTGGTCAGTCTTTGAAGAAGATACGTAGCTTCTGTCATACTCATGCCGTCAGATTCACCTTTTGAAACTACCAGTAAACTTCAATAATTAGGTGGTAGAGGATGTGAAAATTCCTTTTTTCCAAATTCAAATAGCCTCCCGGGTGGTTTTATCATCTTAAACCGATAATATGTGAACTGTGGAAGTTTTACTTTACGGGTTTATGTCTGGCGTGAACCAACGTTTTCTTGCAGAAAAGTATGAACTTAACAGGAAACAGACTATAGACGCCACGGTTTTAGAAACACGAGATCATACAGGTAAGAAATAAATACTGACATTCATACAGGAATTGTCGGTCGTAGAGTATGTTGAGCAAACTGCTTCTATCCTGAGCAAACACGTTGCATGAATTAACGGTAATCACCAAATCAAACGTGATTTTATGTCCAGTAGTCATCGAAGGACACTGATTCCACCGCCTATGCGGTCCCAGGGATGGCAAAATAAGTTTAACCATGTTAAAAGAAATCGTATGCAAACGGCTCAATGGATATCTTTGGAATTCAGGAGAGAACAGGCCCAAATACAGTAGTGGCACATCTCTCCCACCAGTAAATTTTAGCTCTTTTTCTTATTTGCACAAATACAATGTGAAGGAATCCAGACACACGATGTTGTTGCTGCGGTCTTTGCACTACTTTGGGTTGCGTACTAACGACTCGAGGTTAATTCAGTACTTCTATTTCCAATTAGTGTGGCATTACTTTTATTCGAAATAGAAAGTAAAGGTGATGGAAACTGTGAGGCAAGATTAGGTAATAATAGGTGGTAGTGATTAGTGGAATTCGGTGTTTGTTACCACGAGGAGGTCAGGAGTTCCAGTACGAAGTCCTCTGATCACTGCCGACCTTAACAACAATTTGATATTGCGCGCTCACTACCATGTTTGACTTATTAAGGTCATATGTTATACTTCAGTAGTGTAATCTTCAATGGCACGTTTGCTGATTTTTCCTTCCCCCAAGATGGCGGGCTCTAGATTCTATAGGGAACGTTCTTTCCGTTGCGTCTATTCCTTGAGTATGTTACATAAGTGACTGGAATGAAGAGAAATCTGCTTGCCCGCCACTGGAAATAGAGACCAGCTGCAGAAACAAATGTGTGTTTGACAACAGAAATCGATGGAAAATACAGTTGTTTGAATGGCGTGTAGGTCCCATTACACTGAGAAGACGAGTGGACGAAGCACGATTCCATTGAACAAAGCATCAAATGGTTTTTGAGAGTAACCAAGCCATTAAACTTGGCCACCTCTCAAGACTACACTCAAGCATAACTCGCAACCTGACTAGATGGCCTTCTCCCGTTTGTTATTATTATTTGTTAACAGGCCCACAATTTTCCTTTCTGCGTTGATCCGATGACAAATAACAGTTTGAAATGTAGCTGTTAAACCGAGGAATCATGTTACTTAGCTGCAATATGGAAACACTGAGCTTGCTTTTGGATGACCACTCATATTTCTGTCACTGGACGCCTTCGAAATTGGTCCTTGCTGCTTCTCTGGACAGTTGTTCTTTATTGGTAACCACCAACAGTTTAGTGATGCCCTCAGTTTTTTGATACATCAGTCCCCGTTATATTACGTTTCGATCCATAAACGATCAGTCAGAATTGAAGCTAGGAACTTTTGCCTGATTCGATAATGCCGTGCTTCAAGAGCGAGATACAACAGTTAAAAACCCTAGAGTCGTAGCCCCATAAACTGATCTTTAAAATGCCTCCAAACTAGCTCGTTGCACTTTCAGAATCTCTTCCCTTAAAAGGGAGAGTCTGACTTCCAAAATAGCTGGTTTTTATTCTAAATTCATGAATATCTATCACCACATCTGCCACGGTTACTCAGTGAGACAAATCAGTAGACGCCTTATACATCTGGAGTTGTAGACTTTCAGCTTTCACATAACCGAAAGATACATTAACAATGAAAATGACGACTGTACAGGGAATGCGTAAGAATATGTAACGTTGATAAGATTCCACTCCTGATCTTCGTAAAGTTGCACTGTCACGATTTCAGAGTTCTTCAATTATCCAGCCCAATAGGGAAAAGGAAACCGATGGTAGACTAGGATAGGTGCTTGAACTTACCTATAACTGGAACGAGTGACAGAGGATGAAATGCACTTCACGAAGTTATCCTGTGTACTCAGGAATGAGTCAATGAGTTTTCTTATGGAAAATTTCTGATAAGCTTTAGTGTGCAGAAAGATGAATTCTACTAATAGACACCTCAGCATGTTGCTACAAGACGATAAAAACTCGAAGGATTCAGAAATTAATTTGATATTTCCACAAGAGATCAAGAATTGCATGGTCTTAGTCCTTGGGCATCAGTTGGATTGAGAGATGCATAAGCTGAAAAAGACGGATGTAACACAACCTTAGAGAATACCAAGGTTAAAGGTTACAAGAGAGGTCGTGGTGCGATTGTAACGGGCGAATTGTCGTCTGCTGTGGAAATAATCAATCAAGAGCGATATGAGGGGAGATTTTGTACCTGATTGGGACGGAAATTAGGGCAAGTTTATTCTGTCGGCGCAGATGAAGGCATCACTTCAATCAGGGAAACAGATGTTTTGCAGTCCGATGCCACTGAAATCTCGTGTGTTATGGTGACAGGGGAAACAAACGTACACCTGGAGGATTGGTAAAAGAATTGGCGGAGAAGAAATGCAGGATGTGGGAGAAATAATGTTTGCAAAAATGATTTTAGCTACTAAATTGAAAGTATTATGACGGAACTTGGAAAAACCCTCCTAGGGGAGGGGACTTATGGAAGCTGTTCTGCAGCAGCCAGGAATTTTTCGTCAAGCAATCACTTATTAAATAATTCAGAAAATTTGATGACAGTACCCACACACTCGTTGGGAACTACAGGGATGAGGCCGTCCGGACCGCAAAGTTTAAATTAGGCTGCTCTTTATAGAAATCCGCGGGAAAAATAGATGAAAAGAGGTCTCCAGTGACAGGAAAACTCGAGGATCAAGCCCTGTTGTTGAGTGGTATTTCGAGAACTTCAGTCTCTGCAGCACCACAGTAGCGTGCAGATGAATCTCCATATAGGTCATTCCGTGATATTCCAATTTCTTGAGGATCTCCATATTTCAGTAGGTTACGTAAATACAAGCAATTCAGTCAGGACAGCTTTTTATTGATACATTTTGTTAGGTCCTGATGTATGCTCTGCTGACAAACATTTTCATGCGAATTTTTGAACGCGCAATGCGTGAAGCTCCATGGAAAGAATCCTGGTCGTAACGTGATTGGATGGACAGATAGAGAACCGGCATGAAGTGGAAAAACGTTGTGACTATTCACAAATAAAATATTAGGGAAGGCATCTATTTTAGTGGTAAAGTCGATAGTTTATTAAACCAAAAGAAATGAAAAGATCGGCATCAAAGCGATTAAAATCACCACTAACTATAGCTGAGGAGGTGCTACCAAGATTTCTAGGAATGGATCCGGAAAATCCTGATAGCTGTTAGAGACATTTAGGTGAAATACACATTGACTAGCATGATAGACCGATAAACGTTTGGGTGTTTAGGTTTGCATTAGACAACAGTGGAATTAATGTAAGCACTACAGCAAGTAAAATCAGACTTGAAGTGTGAACATCACTGGTTATTGACATATGTAATGACACGCCACTTCTTTTGTGAATAAAGAACGATTAGAGCGAACCCCACTGAAACCGCTAAGTTCAATCACTTCGTCAGCTGTATGATCATGAAGCCACCTTTACTGTTATGGAATACCGTCCAGGTGAGTGTATTTATGGGCTCTGATGAGGTCAGATGACATTAAAAGGTTACTTTATAGGTAACCTATGTTTTCCGTGGTCGTCGCGGGAAGACAAGCGGTATTAGTGGGTATTTTACGAAGTGCAAAAGGCCATCCAGCTCTATGCTTCCCCGGATTGTCTCCGAACTTTCTGAAAATTATTACTCATTTGTTCCTTGCTGTCCTACCAAAATAAACCAAGCATTCAGACGGGGTTCTTCCTTTGAAGGATTTCATCATTTCATCGGAATACGTGATCATGGATTGCATTACTTAATTCGAACATCGGGGTTTGCAGTGGAGGTCAAAAAGCAAAACAGCATGATAAAGAATGTGTAAGTGATTGCATGATAAATTCCGGAAATGTTGAAACAGTACGATTTCATTCAATGGCCTCGCATCTGTTGACCGCTCCTGAATCAATCCGTATTGAGTTTTGTAAAAACAGCGCAGGTTCTGAGAAGGTGAACAGTTTTCACTTCGAAAGTAGTTTTTGATATTTTCGTAACACTCACCCGGGGTTCATGTAATCAACTGAAAGAATTAGTGGGCACATCAAAATGACAGTTGTGGAATAGGTGATTCAGGATAGACGGATTGCACCCGCGAACTCAGCTGCACTGAAACCATGTAAAGGGAACTCTGGGAGTAACTGACATGCCCATAAATAGAAATCCAGCATTGCAGGCAGAGAAAGGAGTCATGGCTACACTTGCACTGCTCATCCCTGAACTCAAGCAATAACTTCGAAAAATTTCCTGTAAGTTATAGGCGAAATGTCATACAATCAAAGAGGCAGGGTGTTTTGCTAGTCGCGCCTGATCTTCGACTCCCCTTATATCTTGCCTCAACTTCTTCCAGTGTCTTCTTGAAATGATGTCAAGAAGATTTCACGTTTTTGTATAAACCCTTATGCACTTCGAATGCTTCTACCGAGGATTCCTGAAAATCTTTGAGGATATAAGTGTTCGGTATTTCAGGTTTGCACTACGTCTTCCTCCGAATGGATCACATGTTCTGGTTACCAGCAGCCCATTCTAATCGGTCAATCAATTTGCTAGTCACTGTCACTAGATCAAATGAATTTCCCAGCCTGAGTTATTTTGGTACGAATATTTTTAAAAGTTACTAACGTGTTAAATAATCAGCATTTTACTCCCCAAATGGTGGATTATCAAATAGTTTTTGTTGACATTTTCTTCCACATTATTGAAGCGTAAACCGAAAATGGTTAAATTTTTCCTGTGTACCTCTTCCTAAACGCGTGCAAATGGGGCAGTCAGATGTAAGTTTTCTAGATTTGAACTTGGATGCCCCAGGTCAGTACTCCATTCAACATCCACAACCTCCTCCTAAAAACCGATAAACTCTATGTAATCAACAATGAGAAGTGGAAGCGGAATGTTGTCGAAAGGCAAACCTATTTTCTATGGTGTTGTTTGCTTAGTTATACGAAATCGGATTAACTGGTCAATCGTATTGTGATTCGATACAACGGCCTAGAAAAAATGAGCCATCAAACATCGAAGATAGGTGTAGGCAACTGATGCGGGTGGATTTTTGTCAAATCACGGCCCAACCAGACTATTGTCAACCGTTAAAATCTTGTGACCGTTTCATCTGATAGTTTGTATATCAAATGCAATTATGCATGATTTGATATGGAAGTTCAGTAAAACGACCACTGGCCCCTCACTACTCGGTCTGCGGTCCGGATACCTGTTTATGCGTAGGCACGAACGGGGACTGAAAAATGATTGACGCGCAACATCATGGTGCGATACAATCACATTCGGACAGTCTCACACAAGGTAAGCCAGCAGTTTGTGTTGGGTACATATAGACGAATCGATCACACAAGCCCATATTACAATTTAGAAAGCGTGGAACCGGATATGATAAAGTTAGTACAATCGACACCCATAGTCATCAGGCGCGCAGATTTTCTGTGCACGTGATTTTGTTTACCTGGACTTATTACTCCATGCCACATTTCCTACTTGTATATTTGTTCACTTTCAGTTTGAATCAGACCGATCATTCTGTAAGTGAGAAATTGACGGCGTAGCTTGCCAATTCCGTCCCATATCCGGAATGAGATGGTAAACTTGAAAATGGTGTGATAGGTTTCATTAGTAATGTGATTCACAGTTTCATTTTCTTAAATGCTGCTGGTAGGAGAAAGTTTTCACTGATTACTAAAAATGATACTATTCTCTTATACTCCGCCCACAGATGTGTTCGGAGTTGAAACGTATATACACTTTGTTACTTTGGTCGCTTCAGTAATTTACTTTTGGTCTTTCCGTACACTAAATAAGCCAGCACAGATAGCTTGGTTAGCGTGACTGACAGTTGCATTACTGGGTTTCCCGCCTCCGGTGTCGCTAGGTTGATACGTATTGCAAATGACTCACCGCACTTGTGATATTGCTCCACAATGATTCTTAAATACTTTCTTGTGCAAGTTGTAAAGCTGTGTTCGCCGACTCATTTCGAGTATCACAATCTGCCTGATCTACCGTATTTTCCGGCCCTCGTGTAACAAAGCCGGATGTGGCTCATGGATACGAAAATGTTCCTAATTTGAAATCTCTCTTGAACTTCTCAACATTAGTTTTGGCTTTGGAAGTCTGTACACACTTCCTTGTTAAGAAAATACCAATTAAAAGTCATTTAAAGGGATAATATACTGCGAGTTAGATGAAGTTTCAAAAATGACTCTCGATTTTCCCGTGCGACGGTGCCGGTTCTTGAGTACTGTCAAACGGATGATGCTAATTCGCACAAGCGACATTCAGAGCTTTCATTTTTATGACGACCGAGTATATGTTGGGTTGACTTAACGATGATTATTGCTGTGTATATGACTAACTTTCTCTTTTTGGCAGGGATGAAAATTTGATACTGAACAAAAGATAATTTCGCCAGGTAGAAAGATAGCGAGAAAATGCAACGAAAATTTCTATGACCAAATTTACTGGGGGACAGGACCTACCATCCTGTGGACAAGAATCAGTCATTTTTCAAATCGGTGTCATGAACTACATGTTAAATTAGCGAAACCAATGTCATAACCGTTCACCGACTTGACTATGAAATCCTGTGGTTAGTATTCAGGCTTGCCTACTTCCCGGTCCAAAGTTGTTATTGGCGGATAATGTTGTTAATTGCTTCGTACAAAACAAGTTATGCTAAATTAATACTCCATAAAATATGCACATATGGATATCATAATTGCCAAAGGTATCACGTTGTCAGAAGCGGCTAGATTAACACCAACTCGAATTTCGACTTTTAATGAGGATCGAGCGAAAAATGGTCTATTAACATAGACGATTTTACTCTCAGATTTAGCAAGGAGAACACCAAAGGTGGGCTGGAAGAAGTCCCATAGTTGCGATTTGGCTTAAAATATCAAGTAGTGCTTGCACAGAATAGATTTGGAATATGATTTAATATCCCACCGAGCTCATGTCTTACATCGGAATTCACTGCTGACATCAATATACCGCAGATTTTTAGCCAATTACACCTTTTCTAAAACATTCCTACTTACTTAGGATCTTATCTGAAGCTCCCAGGCTTTTCTTCACTGTATATTTGCGTTCATTAATTACCATTTTATACCAAGTTGAATAAAGAAGAAATTTTCAATCAGGCAGCGGAAGCTGTTTAATGTACTCATGGAAGCAGCATCATTCATCTACCTAACTATAAACCATTGGGTTCGTAACATTATGATCTTTGTCTGCATTGGAGAAAGGCGAAATAGTTGTTAATCACCAATCTCGGAAACATCCACTCCTTACATCCCACTACACTGTCCTCTTCTTTTAGGACTGATTTGCGGTCGGTGCAGTCGTAGTGCCGAATTGTGGAAGAAAATTGTGTAATAACTAGTAATCCTAGAAAGTCATGCAGCAACTGCTGCGATCCCATGTGCCATTCAGTATGACCTTATCACCATGCGACTCGAAATGGTTCCTTCCTATTTGTCACTTCCACCTGAACAGCTAGCACCAACCGATAAGGCAGCACTTCACACTGTCTTAGTATTTAAAGACGTTAGTCTTTCACTATCATAATCAGTACGTTCCTACATCAACATGAACAAAACCCTAGAAATCGGCGTTATTGTTCACAGTTCATGATTCCTTACAATACAGATCCCCTTCGAGAACATCGGGGTACTTTAATTAATCCGCATTTGTTTTGACATAACAAGGAGAATCAGATCTTGCACAGAATGAAAAATGGACTTACGCACTACACATTCAAAACCGGAACCACGAGTCAGAATCGAACCGGTCAGCTTGTGGAGAATGTGTCTTATTACTGCGCATGGGCCCGAAGTCCTTTCAATCCTGTTCAATTGTGATGTCTGCTTCTCTAGGAAAGTAACCAACAAGGCTGATCCAGTGACTAGAATCGCGTTAGTTTCTATGTGCCATCGGAAAAATAGTCTGTATGAAACTGGATATTATTTTGCGTAATTTGAGTTCAACAGCCGCGTCCACGGCAAATCAGTCGTAGAGCAGCTGCGGAAAGTTGACTTCTGAATGCGTGGTACCAGAAATTACTGTCATTATACCTATCTTGAGGCGAATAACCCGGTTGGCAAGGCTGAGTGACCGTTAAACTGCAGTCACTGTTACCAGAATTTTTCCTCTTGACAATAAGAAGTCATATGGAACTGTCTATACTCAGTATACCTACTCAATCATGATTTTCAGATGTTTTGAAATGGTACGAGCAATCATATGCTGTGGTCAGTGAAAAGTCAGCCTAGATCCGACGGTCGATGCCACGAATGATAATCCCTCTGCTAGCCGAAATTCCATGCTGCATCCCTCAGACGGAATATCCATTTTGCCATCGGGCCATCGATCACAGTCCGTAAAACACTGCCAAGTCTGTTGCCCATATCGACGGCATACGTATCACTAAGGCGGGTGTAAGGAAGTCACTTCTGGTTTTTGCTGACAAGCGGTATTGCAACTGGAATGTTTTGCCAAAACGAGTGCTAAGCAGAGTAAATTTCATAGATAAAGCGATTCTCGACACAAGTGATTCGATACAAGAGAACGTGAATCCTACTTATAAGCAAAAGATTCGGCTGCAAGCAACGAATTTGGTTTTGTCATTTTCTAATCTGCAGCGCTTGGCTATCGTTATTGGTGGTCCAATTTCATTGTTTAAGCAATACCATATTTTTACAGCAAAAATGATGAAATTACGTCTTACGACAGTTAACTACAAACATTGATTGCGTTGCCAATAACAAATGTAACTCAGTTCATTGTGACCAGATTTCCTCAAGCATATTCGAAATTTCACTGGTTTCAATCTAATCCGAGAAATCAGGTGCATCAGTTCTCAGCTAAAATTTGTGATCTGACATGGAACAAACTGCCCATTTATGAGTTCAGGTTCACCACCACAAGTTTAATGTTGCCAAGAACCAGTTGTCTCTATGGTAAAAATTTCTGCACAACTTCTGATAGCTGAGCATCGTCTCTGGTTAGAAACAGATTCCCGTAGGTAGAGTGTCTTGCTTGCCGAAATTTGATCTCGGAGACTTCGTTTTACAATTAGTTTTTATGCAGATAGAGAAAAGCGACTGGTGCACCTCTGAGACTTATCTTAGTAAAAACAATCACAAAAATTACAGCGTTCTCCCAATGAAATAATGTGAAATCGTTTCGAATAAAAAAGGTACCTTCAGAGTGTGCGTTCCGACAGGACAAACGCGATGCGAATGTGCTGTTCCAACAACCAGGTGGCAGCAGTCCGTGATGGTGGGACGAGAATATAGAGGGGCCAATCGAAGGAACTATATTATATAGCATGTATCACAGACAGTCAATGCGAGCGGTCCGGTTTTCAGAACAGGTCTACTTTGACCATACCAAGTTAAAAGCAAACAAACAAAACGGACTGACCAGGTTTTGACTTGGAAAAGATGAAATGCACAACAGTCACTGACGTGGTTCTTGATCAACTAACTGTACGGATACCAAAGTTTTCCCTAGTGAAGCCAGATTGCTATCGTCATGAGTTCTGTCACTAAGGGTAAACCGGATGGACGAATGACGACTGGAATTAGACGCCACCGACGGTTGGCGACTCGAGACAGAAACGCCGAGTAGTTTTAGACAAAATAACTGCCAAAGATTCTGCATTGTACAACATGACAATCACCTGTTAGTGAGGTATTCAACTAATAATGCAAGTTGTGACAAGTATATCTTTCTAGTGGATACACGCAGTCCCTTGAAATGAAGCATTACAGGTTTTACCGTTGGAAATCTGTTGAACTGTTAACCTTGATTTTGTTTGTCTCGTTATCCTTGGTTGATGGTTAATGTACTCCTACGCACATGCCAGCATTTTTTCTGCTCTGCTCAAATATTCGATCGTAAGCAGGTTGCAACCATTTTCTTCTAGCTTACTTCGGTGAGATTTAGCATCAGTTTATTCTTTTCTATGTGACAATTGAGCAATTGATTTACGATAACAAATGAGCATATCGCTAGACGTTTTCTGTTCGTAAGTGGCCGTTTGCATATTAGTGCAGTCATTAAACACGGTCTCGTGTCAAGTAATCCGTCAATAAAATCCTTAAAGTATACCCCACTTCAAGCAAGTAGAACTATTAATTTGGCAAGGTGCATATACGCATCGGTATTGTGCTTCATGGACAATTTTGTTCCTTCACGCGCATATGTAATATATTGGTTACAACAATAAAAATGGTACATCAGTGATCACTACGGGCCCATAGACAATCACCACCGGCTGTTAAATTACACAAAACTAAAAGTATTCCTAACTATCCGACCAAAAATTGGACGTGAACAAGGTTCTACTGCGACATTCAAGAAATTGGCCAAGCACATGGCACCGAAAACTGCGCGTTACTAAATTTTAAGAAATAATTTGAAAAGGAGGAAATGACAGACGGTATAATGCACACATAAGCCAAACGTCGTTCATTCTAGATTCACGAACCCGATCACAGTTTTCGTTGTTGTTTTGCCATGCAATTTGCACACCAACTGAAGTCGACAAAATCTACTTCGTTACGTTGTTTCGCTGCGCCCAAGTAAATTCGACATTTTCAACACAGAGTTTACTGTTAAACACAAATTGCAATTTTTATGTCAGTTACACCAAAGATTCATGTGCCCTTTGATTTAAAAAAAAACCATCGAAGTTCTGCCTACGCAATTGTTTGCTGTTCTTTAGCTGAACTAATCCCGCCAATTTCAAAATCTAAAAATTCAGAGTTTCTTTGTTTCCAATGTCAACTAATGAACAAATTCATTGATTGGTTAAAATGATGGCTTTCAGATTAATCAAGTGTGATAGCCGTGGCTTATTTGGTACGTAACTCTCTAGACCAGCTTTCATGGCAATCAAATGATGTTGATATTGATGATAGCAGGATAGGTCCCACAGACAATCGTTTTAATAGCGATAGTTTTTAACGATGGTACGGATGGAAGATGGGATTTTGCGAGTAACTTCTCTAAGCTCAGAGAAAGCACACAAATTGCTGAATTATCTGCCAAACAAAAATATGTAGGCTCTGCGTAACTAAAGTCTAGATGCCGCAGGTGAAACCAATAGAATTTTAGGGGACTTCACACTGGGCCTTGATTTCCGAAGTTAGTTGGTAACTTAAGGGTGGAAAATGCAAGGTATTTCCTCAAAAGCAAAACGCTCGAACACCAGACCTGTAAGTATATATGTAATCAATGTACCCGCAAATCCGGATCAGCAACAAAGATAGTAGAGAGTTAATATCAAATTCGTCAAAGAAACAAGGGGTTGCTAGTGTTTGCTAGTTCTCATTGGCAGAAACATCCTCAACATAGTTGTGGAATAGGACCCGCTTCATTAACTAAAAGAATGAAAAGAACTCGAGTGTTACCACCGGCAATTTGGGAGCAATTGAAATTCTAAACTCGCAATACCGGAGAAAAACGGGACCCCGAAGAAAGGAAAGACAAGCATCGGTTCTAGTAAAGCTGTGAAACTTGGAATACCAACGAACTGAAAGGGGAAAAGGAGGAATCAAAAGAAACCCAGAAAATCAATCATGGGAAATTCAACTGGGCATAAAAGGACAGAAATCCGATCGCTGTAGAGGAGAAGCAAGTTTTTGTTGCCTTACCATTTAAAGATGTCTAGTTATTTTACCAAATTAATATAAATATTAAATCTGCCACCAGACAGGTGTATCAACTGGCACAGTTGCGTCTACCTCAAACAAACAAACACTTGAGCTTCCAGCATCACTGTAACTGTCTTGCTGTTCCTAATGGCTCACGCGTTGTCCATCAGTTCACATGCATACAGTTCGCGGCTTGACTCAACGAATGTCAGAGCACATACTGAAATGGTTGTCAAAATCGATGACGCAATCTTCTGTGACCTTGTTTACTAATGGAAAATCTCTGACCGCTGCGATCGTGAAAGCGCATAGTCGCATTGGGCCACAGAGTTGACAATCCAATCTTTCAAAGTACTAGTGAGCAATATAAATCCCCAAACTATTGGTATTTAGTGAAGTTATGCCTATTAGCATGCAGCATTCAGCGCTTTACGCAAAGAAACGGTTGACTCCGAGTACTAGTCTACTTTGCCATTACCTCCATGAAATTCTCTTGCATATCACTCCATCTTATCGATAACTGTATATATGAAACTTCCAATCTAGTTCAATCTATTGTTCTCCACAACTTATTGTGTACAAATTGCAATGTTTTACGTTCACGACAGAGAATAAGTGCAATGCTTGCTCCTCGTGACATGTCTTATTTTGCTCTGGCAAACTATTTTTTGTTAAAAAAGCGAATGTCTGAAAACTTACTGTATCGTCTTCACAAACAAAACTGTTTTGGGTCGGTCCCCTTCAACCAATCAGTGAGCAGATTTTGTCTGTCCCGAATCAGAAACCATCTCTTTTTGAAACCGCACATATAATGGTTCCGGCGAAATGACTGGCAAAACAGATGCTAACATTCGACTGACTTCTAACTAGAAGTTCAATCAATCGGTGAGGACAACTTAGCGAGTGTGATGAGTTTACATGCAAATCCTGGGACACAGTTTGTTGTAGCTTCACCGTTACCTGCAACTAAACCCACCAATCAGAATCGTGGTGACCCATCAACAAGAAGGTTGAACGTTCCGAGAAGATTTTGGGTCCAAAAGTATTCTGCCAATGGGATTTCCATCTAGTTTAGTTTAATTTTGTAAACAAACCTTAGCATGATTCCAGTTGTCACAGTCCGAAAGAGGAGATATTCCAACGGGTACTGGCAGATCGAGTGGACGTTGCCATTTCAACGATCAATACTGTCGCATTAAACCGATAATGCGAAACATTGTCAAAACCCCAACTGCTATGATAAGTTACTAATGAATGTTATAAGTTCCATATAGCTTCTATGCTGTGTAGAGATAAAACGAGATGCTTCAAAGTCAGACCAGTGTTCTCCTTGGAACCGCAAAAACCAAATACGATATGAACCTTCCGCAAGTTCATCGGTAGTATGTCTCAGTCATGGCCGTTTTCGTAATTCACGACTGTGAATGTCGGTGCATTTGACGGTTTACGTTAATGGCTTTAAAAACTCGGATAGCTAAAGTTGGCCTTTAGATATCAACCTTAGTACGCGGCTCGGAAACCACAGGGCTTCAAAAACCTACCGTCGTCTATTCAGTCGTTAAATTCCTTTTCCTTTCCCGAATGACGGATCTTCCAATATTCTTCAGATTAGCTCAAAGAAGACTGACAGTCCCATATTTCAAAAATCGATCAAACAAAGAATATGATCCAATGTATTCCCGGAAATGGCAACTTTATAGTGGACTTCATCATATATCATATATATTCTTGTATCTAGGCCTCTACCAATAAAGCTCTCAGGCACACGAAGAAAAAATATTAGTTGCATTGATTTGTTTCTAAATAGTTAGGCAGTTTTCATATCTATCAGGTTCCTCTACCAATAAGTCAATGCTGTGTACCTGGTAAACGCAAAATGATCCTATCTTGTTTGACAAAACTCTTACATTGAGAAAACGAATTGGCGAACAAGCTCATTTTCAGCGATTCGTACTCATGCCAATGCACATCACAATGTAGTAGGACGAAATTTTGGGAGGGATTGGGTTAGTAATATAAAAATACGACTGGGGAAGGAATTTGTGGTGGCACATGCATAACCGGAATACAAATGAACGTGTTGTGTTAATTGTTTTGTGGTCTAGGATTTGCATTGGGACGGAGGGTGGATCAGGGGAGTGCATCAGCAACCACAGATTTTTTTTCTTTCTCGTATAGGTCTCAGTGTGCCCTAAAGCTTCCACCTGCTTGCTCCCTTTTTATCCATCTGATCTTTTACTTGTTAACACAAAATCACTCACTAGCACAGATTTCGTCAAATACCTGTGAATAACTATCGGTAGTAGCTCTTGGTGGTCATCATAGAATACCAAATATGTAAGGATTTTATAAGAATGTTCTTTTACTTAAGATGGGTGCCGAACTCCTGTCCTCAACACAAAATGATAAACTTTTTGTCTATCAGTGTGATTATCCTACTGTGTGACTCCGTCATCATTTTTTCTAGGTTCCTAGATAAGAAAATCCTTAGCTCGGAGCCTACATTTTGTGGTGCCAATCTAAGGATACACATGTGATTCTTTCGGACTCTACTAATCCTTTCCCTATTGACTTATCCAAACGCCTCTTTCATGCGGCAACTTCTTTCACTTCCCGTTTTATGTACTCCACGGTAAATGTGTAACAACTCAGTGGTGTCTTATTTATCCCAAATTTATACAAATCGATAGCATCCTTACCAGCTTCGCGGTGGACTGTACATTGAGCCAGAGTTGAACCACTCTTCATCGTAATAAAGTTTTGCCCAAAAAACGAGGTGAGTATGGAACGGGACGAATCAGATCGTTTGCATGTTTGTTTTCTTGTGCAATCGTTTTGTCGAATATCTGAAGAGAAACGGTAACCAAAGTTGTATTGTACAGCATGCACAAAAAGAATAAAACGACGGCCAGTTTTTGACCCGTTGCGTACCGATTTGCTGCTTTAATTTAGACAGCTTAACTGGCTAACCACCTGTACTAGATGGGCTCATGACCAATAGTTTTTTAGTGAACGTTAGTAAAACAGTTTTCTGGAAGTAAATTCAATCAGTTGGATGCTCACAGTATTGTGATCCATTATTAATAACGACTGAAAAGTCAGTGGAGCCTATCGTATCAAGCAGCATATTCAGTTTCACTTCAGGGCAAACACAGCCAATCCCAATGGGGTGGAAAATATGGATCGGATTAGACACCAATTTTTGCAGTAAACCTCGGGATGAGAAAGGAAGGCAAGATCACCAGGCATTCTAATGAAAGCCTTCTGAGGAAGTTAAGTAGAGCCCGGTCAAGAAAAACACTGTTACATGTCGGGGACTGTACAAGATTGAGGAAACCGAGAGACGATAAGAAAGAAGTATCGAATCTGTTAAAATCACTGGACAGAACACACAAGGATGGTCAAAGTAAGTATTGAGGTGATTGGGTATTTCATCCATAGACTGTCTAAAACTCTGCGCTTGAGTATTGGGAGCGATCTAAATATTAACAATAATGAACCTAAAGGAAAGAAGACAACGTCCATATTTACGATTACAATGGTTCGACGAATCCTTCAATTGTTCTAAGTGGATCTTTCTTGTGAAGTTGCTGCTCACTTGTTAACCTAATAAATCTAAACGCGAGAACCCCCGGTTCAAATGTACCGAACTCGGTCAATTATTTAACCAAATTAAACAGCAGACTTACTTAGGGTCTCACGGTTCTGGAGTTAGATTATTATTATCAATAATTATTATTGATTGTTATTATTATTATTATTATTATTATTATTATTATGTACACTGCAACACAGTGTTCAAAATCCTCCAAAGGCATTTGGAATCAAAAAGTAACGAGAACAGCGGTGATTAACTATCGTGTTTAGTTTGCAAAATGCTCCCCTATATCACATTTTTTAAGGGATTGGATGAGTGCAACGAAGTGAAAACAAGCTTGTTGACCAACGTATTTCTGTCAGCGTGGTCGGTGGGGATTTTCAAACAATAGTGATAGTGTTATCTTCTAGAAAGTCTAACTATTTGGGTTGTGTATTAGCATGGGAAGGGTTTCATTTTGGAGGCGTATAAATCCAACTTCATGAATCATTGCTGTGACAATACCAATCGTCATGTTAGAGACTAATTAGCATTAGTTTGTGCGAACAGGATTTGTGCGAGCATGATCCGTTTGGTTGGGCAATTCGTGAACTGCTACAATACTCGTCGAAATGTGTACACATTTTGCCGAATTCGCTTTCAAGTGCTGCACATCCGTTTTGCGCCAACAGCCTCGCCGTGCAGCATCCACATAGTAGGCCGTGAGAACAATCCATCCTGCATTTGAACACGAGGCTCCATAAACGCACGGTTACGTACACTCACGCACACACACACACACACACACACGCAGTTAGGGATACACAAGAGACAGCACACGAGCAACAATGACGAATGAAAATTCAATGTTGCAAGCCGTATCGCCACACCGGAGTCTGTATCTGTGTAACAATTCAGCTATCTATAAATGTGGCACGGCAATTCTGCTCAAGCTAGACTGCACTGAAAATCCTGGACCGTACAATCCAATGAAGGCACCAATAATCAGTTTGTGCTTACTGTTGATCCTGGTCGGGCAGAGCTGCTTGGCATATCAACACCATATTGGCGGACGGGGTCACTACGCTCATTATGATGAATCTCCTGAGGATTACTGGCGGGATGGTTGGGACGATGACGAGAGCGATGATGAAGATGATGACTTTAATTCACCGGTAGGTTTTTAGTTCATGATCTACTGGGTGGTTTATGTTATACTTTTCAAACTTACGTTCAAACAGCTGATGCTGCCTAGGAATATGAGGAGATAACATAAAATACTCGAAGTCTCCATCTGGTCTTACATAACGTGAATTAAATTTGAGGTTACTGCATGCGTGCTACCAAAGTTAAAACCATACGAACATGAAAAATGATGACACGTCGGGATATGCGGGTAACACTGAACTGGAATGAATGGGCGATTTATCCCAAGTTATATTTATAACGCCTGATCAAATTAGCTAACTGACAAGAATCGTTTCTGATATATTAGCTCAGTAAAAATCGCACCCCCTCTCCATGGTATTTCTTAATCGATTGAAAAGTTTTATGTTGAATGGGGATTAGTAAAGATAACTGATGATGGCGAGTAGTTTTCGGCAGGGGATTCCGATAAGCATGAAAATGGATGTTGGTCATAAGTTTATTTCGATGCGCTCTGCTTAAATATCACAATTTTACCGTGGCAATGAAATAAGAATCTAAAATTTATAATCTGTTCCCCACCACAAAACTTAAATTTTAGGTACATGAGAAAGTCGATATTTTTCGGTGAACCTTGTTCAATGTTTGTACGGAAGACATCCGTGGAACAAATCACAAACAGTGCTGCTGCTAATTTCACCCACATATCTGAATATTAGGTGATTTGGGTTTGGTAAGCCGATTGTTCTTCCGAAAATTGAACAGTGTACTAGAGTTCACAAAAGATGACTTGGGGAGAAGGGGAGTTATTAAACTTTGTAGTACTTATCTTGTTTACTGGACTGGGTTGTAATCAGACAGGAGCAACAGTAGTAGTAGATATAGTTCGAACATACTGCAACCAGCGCAAAATACATGTTGGATTTTAACGAATTAACTTTTTAATCTTATCTAAAATGTCAGTCGTGCAGTATGACATTGTATCATACCTCTCTTTTCCAACTCGCGCAGTTGAAGTTACATCATTCATATTCAAAGACGTGAGTTGCACGATAGTTTTAGAGGTAATGACCGGTGGTCTCATGCCAAATTCTAATGATACCAGGTGGTTCATTTCACGGAACAAAAACTTACCATTTCGAATCGTTTGGCAGGGAAAATCCAAATTTTTCGTCCCCACGAAGCTAACAGAAACATGGTCATAGCAACCATGAAGAGTTCTCGTCATCGCTTGTTCTGACAAGTTCACAGTCCAATAAATATAGGGTTATATATATATATATTTGTAGAGAGTTCACGCTGAGCGAATGACTGACGTCATCTGAGACTGTGAATTATGCATAACTCTCCATCAGTAAATAAGTTTCGAATTAAAATTGAAGCTTTTGCGGCGCGCAAAGGAGGGTTTTTGAATGACTGATGGGAGTAGGCCAAGCAAAAAAATTGTTTCCATTTGCTTTCAAAAATTTCATCGACTGATTTCCGTGGTGATATTGTCAAAATATTCGAAGGGATCAAACTTCGACCGAATCGAAGCTGTCCCTAAAGAAAAAGATAACTAAATGAAGCGAAGCAGCTGGTGTCCGTGTGTTTCCCTTGAGACACTGATTCATAATTCGTGGCTTGGAAGGCTACTTAGGTTTATGTTTGTCAACGTTCTGTAAAACGAAATAACAGATCAATTGGACTAGTTATACCCAAGTTATTCTTTTAAGGTTCCACAGATGATTCATTGTTTCTGGGTTTCACGCACCAAAGCAGTTCAAGAGTCCACATGCAGAAAAACATAATGCTAAATGTTGTGCTTAGATGCACGATATAAACTGCATCACATCCGGACTGTTTACAAATACAGGATTTCTTCCTACAGGCTACCCAAAAAGAACGAACCCTCCCAGCAAGCCAGTATGTCAGTGAGATTCCAATTAAGTTTACTATTAAATCAATGTTCCAAAGCGGATAACCTCTTGACGTGAATAAATTTCAACAGTCATGATTGGATCTGCATGAGAATAAAGTTGGGTATGTTTTATAGTACATTACTAATGGTCTCGGGTGGTCGCATATCATGGAAGCTTGGTATTGTTTGCAATTAATACAAGGTAAGTTAGGCTGTAATAAGGCTAGTTGTAGTTTGTTCAGTGCACTGGCACTGACGGCAACATTTCGGCCGGCGAAACTTTTGCAATCTAAATGCCTAGGCCAACGTCCAGAGCCTGACAAAAAGCCACTGATCGAGTGTCGGTTAAAAATAAATTTCTAGGACACAGTTAATCTCCACAGGTGGTCTGTAGTCTCAGTTCGTGCGAACAATTTGACTGCACAACATTCTACTGCGAACACTGAGTGGAGTTCAGTACTGGTGGGGATGAAATCATGTCATTTTTTATAAGATAACCAATTCAACGAAAACATTGATCAAAATCTCCACACGGAATTCATTTTAATTCAAATGTGGTCTGTCGGAAGAAACGAATTGTGCCCAATGTGGATTCTAACTCATCCATTCTGTTCGACAGAGACATCACTACACCAAATGATTTCGCCGCCTT
Source organism: Fasciolopsis buskii (assembly GCA_008360955.1). Lineage (NCBI taxonomy): Eukaryota > Metazoa > Platyhelminthes > Trematoda > Plagiorchiida > Fasciolidae > Fasciolopsis > Fasciolopsis buskii. The sequence goes on along the minus strand of LUCM01008940.1, from coordinate 66,203 downwards.
GATAATAGAGCTTCAGGTTTATTGAATGAAATTTGTGCAGATGGCCAGAAGCAGTAGACAATAGCGTGTTTAATTTTAGCTTGAATGGTCATGCTAAAAATTCAATGTATCTGTAAGGGCTCCATTGAGATATACGGAAGGCAGATTGTTAATACTCTATGTCAATAAAGCCTGACCAACTCTAGCTGTTCTACAACGCTTCCCAACGAAGGTAAGTGCCAATGAAAATCATGCACCGGGTCTCCTAGAACACTACCTGCATGACACAGATGTACATCAATGAACATAAAGACTGAACACTGATGAGAGTAGCTCTTTGTGTGCTATCCTCACAAATCTTTGATTGTCATCGATAAAAATGACCAATCACCTAACAGATAAATATCGTCAAAAACGCAACGGGTATAAACTTCCTTTTGGCGAAATAGCGTCAATGACCTCGGCAAGGTAAACTTACAATATGTTCAGTAGCGATGATACTGAAGGCAGACTGACTTACAGTACGCATTTCCACCATAGAGTAAATGTTACAAAAGAGGCACTATCCCAGATAAACGTTAAATCATGAATGCGTGAGAGTAATCACTAGTAACAGCTTAGGTAATCTGGTAGTAATGTGCTATCTCACTCGTAAAATGAACGCACAAATCGTCATTGGAAACAATGCGCTGCAGTCGCATCTAAGTTGTTAACAATAGTTTGTAGTGCTTATCCAGCAAGCCCTAACTGGGGAGAAACTGTGGATAGAACTGAATGACTGTGATTCGAATAACTTTGTGTGGAAGTTAGATTACAGCTCCTTCGACTGACTGAATGACTGACGAATTTAAAGCAGAGTCATCATGCACCATCAGGAATCAAACTGTTTTCAAAAAATTACACATCAACTAATAATGAACTGTACACAAAGTTTGGTTCTTTTATGAAATCATGTTGTAGGTAAAATAGGGAGCGATGTACTTACCTTGACTTGCTTATAGGCGTCTCTCCATAACAGGAGGTATTGTGTTTTAAGCCATAAACTGAGCAAAACTGAAATGAACTATGAAAAATTATCACCTAGTTTTTCTCAGAACTCCCGCTTGCTGAAAGCCCGTATTCCGAATTTTTTGGAAAATAACGATAAGTATAAATGGAATCTTGGAATTGTCAACAAATAATAATAACATTGTTATTATTACCAATAATCTTTTTCCGAAGGAAAGGCAGTTAGTGACGCGAATTTCCAGTTTCTGTCGAGTCGCTTATCCACTTGAATGTCATGAACCACGAGCAGCACAACAACCTGATGACGCATCAATGATAAATGCCCAGCTGCGGGCACGCATAGTCGGAGGAAACGCCATTTTCGTTTCTAACAGTCCACATTTATCTGTGAAAATTAACAGTTAGTTCTTTAGTTCATTCATTGAACTGAGGAGGGACCCAAAGGGTACAAACGATCGCGTTTGCGGTCTTCGAACGAATAACGAATTTTCCTTCTCCAATCTAGATCTGGTTATTAAAGTGGTACTATTCTGTGCCTTACTACATTAATAGTAAGCTGCATGTAGATGAGTGGACAAAATGTCCACTGAAACCTACAACCCGGTTTCGCGGCTGTTGCCAACCTTCGGTATGCGTACTCTGTATTCTCCTGTCCAAACATACCTATACCCGTGCACTGTGAAACTGCATGATACCAAAAATCAAATTAAAATTGTTCGGAATTTAAATCATGGCTCTTGGGCGAGCAGTTTATAAGAGAGCTACAGTTGTAATTTCTTGATAATTCCTTTCTTCTGAGTTGAGCACGATTTTCCTGCTTTTATTCAGAGCTGTCTTTATGGAATCTAGAGAATTTGATCTCTGAAATGAAGGCTACCACAATGTGATCGCAGACTAGTTGGTAAATAACCACAGATGATCGCCCTAAATTAGCCACCTAAAAAGGAATAATACTGATTACTGGGTGGTTGGCCTGGCTAGGAGTGTTCCGAACCGTGAGTGGAAAACCTGGACCTGGCTCATACTGGCCCCTTCTTAGTTTTAAGCTGTACAACTGAATACTCCCGTTACTTTCTGCTTCTCTCAAGAAAATGTGTGCCTTACATGATTAATACCTACCCATTTTCAAGAGGTTTTAAGTCAGATACACGAGCTCTGATTCTGAGGACGAGGAATTCAATGAATGCAAATTTCCGTTTCGCTATGAAGCTCGTAAACTGATTTCGGCTGACTCTGAAGGATCAACCATGTATTCGCGACATCCATTCAAGAAAGTCATGAATGACAAAAGGCAGCATTGATAATGATATTTTCAGTGCACCAAACCATCAAGCAACGTCAAATGTCAATTGTCGGAACCAAACCATGAATACGATTTGTAAAATTTTCTTCAGAAAATTCTGAAATCCTCAGCGGCACAAAGTTATTTCGTCTCAGCTGGGACGCTTACCTAGGATAATGAATAACCTGGTTTTCATGAAATAATTCACCCTGAGAAATCAACGCTAAGCTCACCATTAAGAAATCATGGAAGCACTGTACAGCCGTTTCCTCCTTGATAAAATCATCAGTAGCGCACATACACCGCGCTCTAACCTGGACGCGAACCTGCGGCAAACTACTTTGAGTCGAACGCTTTAGCCATTACGCTACCGGGCAGGAACTCAATGGTTCGTTCAACTTCACCACATCATGTTGCTGCAGCTATCCATCACTGATTTACACGGTCACAACCCGCAAACATACAACGATCTACTAATCTCTTTGGTACGCTTTGTTTCACCTATACCCAGTTCGATGAGATCTGGACGGCAGGTAATGACCTGGTTATTTCGGTAGCCAGTCGACAATGCAGTATTGGTCATTTTAAGACAGCCCAAGTATTCTGTCTAGGCCAAGACCCAATGTTTAAATCCATTTCCAGGTATATTCATAAGGAAAATAACTAGTGGCCTTGGTTTACAAAAATCTTTTAACTAATTGCATCAGATCCAAAAGAGCTGCGGAATGCTTCAAAAAACAACATACCATATGACGCTTTAGAGAAATATACATATTTTACATATTTGTCCGAAAAAGGGACTCATGAGATTGAAAGCATCAGCATGTTTTTACCTATATCTCAATCCAGTTTTGGACAAACAAATACCGTCTCAGCGTCTTGTAACTTTGAGAAATGCGTCACCATTTTTGGCTTTTTACTTTCTTATTCTATGAACAACTGAAATCGAAGGGCGGGGGCCTTATAAATGACACAGAGACGAAAGCGCTCAGATTCGGATTGTGGACTAGTGGCAATATGATTAACATTCAGTCGGAACCGGAAAAGCTGATCGTATTCAATACAGAACGTTATGGGAACTGGTCAGATTGGAGTGAATGCATCTCCAAGGATTGCATCGAGATCCGACATCGAAAATGTTTGGATGATTCGTGGAAAACGCCCAGTGCTAGTCGCATCCACACAACACGGTGTTTGAGCAAATACTACGCGGAGAAACGCACTTGCCGGAACGAGACGCAGTGCAGTTCGTACAGTGAGTTTGTAAAAGTGATAGTCGTGACTGATTTCGGATTTTTTCTAATCGCCAGTTCACCAGCCTGGCCAGCCCTGAGTGCCTCAGTGATTAATTTGAACCCAATTCAGGATACTTCTAGGACATCCTGCCAAAATGAGATTTTTGAATACCTTTGAAAATGAGTGTTGTCCGTAGTTCAAATTAATATTTTTCATAGGTTTCTGATCGTCCAGCTAGGCGCTTAAGTCGTAAACGCTTAACTATCAACCAAAGTGCTATCGCCAGTACGCAGGCCTAGCTGACTGTTGTTTACTACATTTGCAGTACGCTTGTTTTCAGGTTCGATTTTGACCTTATAGGTTACTTCGTATTGGACAGGGCCAGCAGTTTCAAAATGAATCATCGAGCATCTGAGCTCGTGAGGCGAAATTATCTGGCTGTAGTTCAAGTTACTGGATGCCGTAGGATACACTGGTACGGCAATCTTTGACGTGGTTGCTTAACCGATCTGACGTACGTCGAAGCAGCAATCTAAACCTAATATCAACAGGCGTTAAACGAGGGAGGTCAAATAATCACAAAATCATTTAAGAGGTCAAAGTTAAGTATAAAGATAAGTACCATATAAATGGGAAAGACCACCTCGTACGGACGACATAACCTCAACTGATGGTGTAACGTTTGGGATCTGAACGTCAATCTCCGTGACCAGATGCTTGTGTACCACGATACTGTTCTTAAAAATATGAAAACCTCTTATAGGACATGTAGATTGTTCAGGTATTAGTGCTGACTTAATCATAGACTTCATAATCTGCCTACTCGAGCATACTTCACCAAATCCTGATGTAAGTGGGTTGGGCTCTAAGAGATCCACAGTAAAGTAGATGGAGACCGTAGGCAAATGGCTTAGTTCCTCAATTAGGGGCGCTTGTGGATTCAAAATGCTCCTGCTCCTTTATAATTCTTCTGAACTTTTGACTTGAAATTTTTCTTTCAATAATGTTTAGTGCCTGTAGGTAGAAAGAAAAACTAGAGAACGCTGGTTCATGTTTATTGGTAGCACTAACCGATGTGAACCGAAATGATCGAATAAAAAGCGATGGTCTTCAGGTGGTTACAATCCAGCACCCCAAGTGCAAAATGCTGGTGGCGATTTGTGTAGGGATAGTTTGTGCAAACTGTCGTGGTAACAAACACTGAGGTTATGGAAGAGCTGTCACGCCGGTCACTTAAAAGCCAATGCCACAACCATATTTTTTTTAGATAAGCAACCTGCGACTACCAGACAGACAGATAGACAAAGAGAGAGAGAGAGAGTACAACATCTCGCAGTGAGCAAGCAAACGTCAGAGAACCCCAGGTAGTCACTAACCTGATTCTAACTGAATTCCCGAAACTCACTTTGTGAACTGCACAACTGAAGGGTCGCTACGAAAATTGGGAGGACGGTGTTCTGTCATGTACCTTTTTCGTCGCACCAAGTGTACCACGTCTATAATCACTGGGGTTCGTCATAAACCTAGAGAAAAGTACCCCACTAACTTACTGATAACTGAAAACAAGAAATTCTGAGTATGTGTCAAGGGAAAAGTAATGCAATTGGATGGCCCCAGCACGTATAATACGAGGACTCTTTATTACGTTGTTTAGAAAATCTGAATTGGATCGGTAAAAAATAACGATATTTGTACATTTATTTTGCGGCCCAGACTATTTCGGTTCAGATTAATTTAGCAAAATCCCTTTTTAGCTAGCCAAGATTACATTATTACCTGCATGCTTAGAATCAACGAGATCAACTGATATGAAATACTCACACTAGGGTAAGAGAAGAAAAACACCGTGGACCGTTCATTAGTTAGCGTGGAATAAATATGCCATACTTGCAATTGGGTTCTTACTACCGCATAATCTAAACAGTTTAGTTACGTGCAATTAATCAATCACTCAAACAGATAGACGTGCTGCTGACCTAGTAAATTTTGTCGTAAACAACACACAATGGTCATCTTAAGTTGATCGAATTCACATAGCCAGTGATGTAAAATTCTGCGTGTCTATAATAAACACAATTCAATCTTCAGTCTCCATGTGAATGCAGCGTCTAATCCGAGTTCGACCTTTCTTAATAAAACTTCCCGTGTTTTCGCTCTGTCAGAAATGTATATTGGCGTCAGCTGTTCTTGTTGGGGGTTAACGAAATTATTACCTATTGTTGGTTTGAAAAATGGCGCAAAAAGCAAACGATTTGCGCCAGCGATGTCAATTTGTGGTGGAAGTAATAGCGGAAATAATAACAAATGCATTAGTGTTACAACTATCATTAGTGGTAGTACCGAAAGAAGTTGAATTGGTGATAATGGTCACAGCACCAGCAGTACTAATACTTGTAGTTTTGGTAGTCGTGTTATTGGTAGTGGTGGTAGTATTAGTAACGTTGACAATTACCAGGTCGTGGAAACAGAACCAACAGAACCAACGATGGTAGCGGCAACGTTCGTTTGTAGTCCCCGCCCTAGTACCACTGGTAGTGGTTGTTCAATTGATAAGCATCTCATGTATTTTATAGCTATAACTCTCAGGAGATTTTCGTCGAACAGCAATTCATCTAAATGTAATTGTGCATATAGGAATTACTATGTCGGAGATCTGTTTGGTCCGCAACCTATGGAAAAACCGATGCGCCGTTTGAAACGTTAAATCCTGAATCCTACTGTTCAATGATACAGCGCAGTCGAAATAATCGGCAAGTTGTCAACTTTTCGCTTACGGCAGATAACCCTTTTCAGAACCGGTTTTTACAATCAAACCTAAGAAACAATCAAGCCAATTTCTTTGCAGTGGACTGTGAATCCAGCTTTACAATAAGTCAAACTTCGTCCATCAAACGGTTTAGTCGACTAAAGTATTACGTATATCCGTGATGCAAATCAGACAAGTATGAGCGTGACTGCTGATATTTTCAGGCTTCCCGCTGGTTGGCAAGCCCTTATTAGCCAAAGAAAGGCCAGGGCATACCTCAACGGATGTCTCATTTCTGTGACCACAGAGGTTTAGCATTTGTCGAAATAGTTCGGCCACCATAATCAAGGCATCCATGTCGAAAATCTCCGATTTATGACCCATTCATCTGTACACAGGCGCCGCCGATTGTGATACAATCAAAAATTTCTTCTGATAATATTCTTAGGGTTCCAGTACTTGCGACGTACAAAGAAGCGTTAGCAAACGTCAAGGATCTATTTAGGGGTTTCTTTCACTGTATCTATTTGTGGACTGTAACAAGGATAACTAGACATGGGTGATCTTGGTTGTCTAGGTTTACGAGCGGAAACTTAAAAAATGAGACTTAAATGAAGCAAGAGAATTTCATAAACTATTTTGGAAGGATTTTAGGTTTTATTCTAATTTGTATTCATGAGTGATCACAGGCTTGTTTGTCTAACAGAAGCATTTATTTTATTGATTATTATACCTATGATTACTCTTGTGTTTCTGAGCTAAAAATCACTGCTTATTAATCGGAGTATTTTCCCTTTACCGTGGTCTAATAATCATGGTTGATCACGATTAGCAAAAGTTTCCTTTAGGAAAGATCTTGAATTGCATCAGAGATAGCTGTGCGTCATTCAAGCGTCGCGTTGAACGCTCACGTCGCTATCGTGACAGTGGAGCAGTGCGCGAGAAACATTAAAATCTCTTGGTACCAAGACATAGAGAATAATGAGTGATTAGAAAATCTTGGCAGACTTAACATTCTGTTACTTTCAGTCGTGCTAAACTTTGAAACAGAAGTTCATTTCTCTAATCCTGCCGAAGATTATTACTGATATTTCGTATACTGTTGTCCATAAAGATTTGGTTAATATTTAATCGCTGGAAGTGCCAGCGAATGTGGAGCATGGATTCATGGCGAAATAAAGCAGAAAGTGTAATTTTCTTGTGTAACAGTAAAAAAAATGCCGGGCGACTGAATTTGTCCAGCTCCTAATTTTGCCGATTGATCTATAGCATGTGGTGACTTGGAAACTACTTACAAAATGTCAGTTCTAGGAGGGCATTTTCCAACAAAGTTGTTCCTGTTTCTTATTGCCTTACATAATGTTTATTCTTTCAGGAATAAAACAAGAAAATTCTTCCAAAATAGAATGTTGTGTTGACTGAGATATTCCCGTCATTCTAATGAGGCAAGCAGTATAAAGATACAAAAGATCTTTCGAGGGAGGGATTATGTTTTACTCTGCCAGAATTTAGTAACTAAGTTGTCGTGAATATATTATTGTTTAAATCTGACGTAAATCGGCTATAGGCATAATTGAGTTGAGGATATACTTCATGTGAAATCATAAAAACATGAATCTTGATCCTATTAAAAATATTTTTCATTCTCGAGCGTGATAGTTAAAAAAGATACTTAACCATTTGATAAGAACGTTGAAATCTCAAAACGTCTTGAAGTATGAAATAAAAACAATTTCTCGTTGAAGTTGTTGGAAGCAAAATCAAAAATTATGGAGGATAGTGGCGGGCCACCCGACTGCCATTATTTATTGATGCTGGATTTCTGGCAATATATGTGGCAATTGTTGCGAATAAATCTCAATTTGTTTCCTCTAGAGTGTTTTAATGCATCGTCGTTGAGATATACATACGGCAGCTAAAATGGAGTATCGTCTAGATTTCTAGCCTATTCGCTTACCAGGTAACTCCAAAGCTGGTGGACTATAATCGAAGAGAGCCTCCAGTTCCCGTTGAATACAAGTACAAATTCAGGTATTTTTTCTTCTTTCTGCCGCCCACTGGAAACAAAAGCGTTCGTATAGCATATATTGCATGAATTTTGGCAAGACCTGCATAAGCTTGTTCGATCATCTTCAGATTAAGGGACGATTATGGATGCAGGGCACATATCTTGGGATTAGTTTTAGGATTGTTATGCCTCTGTTTCATAAGACGTCTCAAGAGTACATCTGGCCACAGGTCGCCGTTCAATAAATGAATAGTCAGTGCACCTTACACTAAGTGCACACAAATTTGCATATGTAGGATGGATTAGGATTCAGGCTTTTGAAAGCGAGATCTCGATAAATCAGCTGGATGGCACTTCCGAAGATGTATGATATCGTTTCAAAATAATATGGGAAGTAGCAGAATGACTGGCAGGCTGTTCTACTCAAACGGATAATCAGTCAATGAAAATATCCATTGTCCAGTCAAATGATTATTCAACCAGTGGCCACAGTATTTTGTGAACCACGTATAATTGCTTCAGAAATCCCGTTGCTTGGGAAAAATAGTAAGGAGCATCATATTAGTTCGAATATGATATTTTTGCCGTGGTAGAGAGGCTACGAAATAAATAAGTACAACTGCGACGACCGTTAACGGTTGCCTAATCCAATTATTTAATGCCCCTTCCTGGGATCACCGTTTTGTGAGCGTCCACTTACCTGAGCCAGAGATACTGACGCTGAAACGATAAGTAAGGGAGAAATTAGAGTAGCATCATTTGTACGACATTTACAGGGTTCCGCAATAAAATCGCGAGGGAACAAGTTAGTCGCCGCTGCAAATGTGCATGTGTTTTTGTAAATACGGCTGCTGTATTCCAGTAGAAAAAGTCGACTGACTTTGGAAACGAAAAGATGTTGACGCATCATCAGGAGATATTAAAAACGTTCAAGCGATCAAATGATACACTACGGCGTCATTAAAAAGAAACAAAAAACTGTAATAAAGACAAGAATGTCGTACCCTAGAAAATTCCTACATATAGGCAAATGTAGATTAATTCTTTTGAATTATAGTTGTTTATACATAATATCAGGTCTGAAATATTTGTTTGGGGCAAATGTTTCAATATTTACATTAGAAAGAACCTTCACACGCGGATTGAATAGACTGATATATATGAAGGCGACGTTTACTCCGATTGATACATGACATTGAACAAAATGCTGAAGTGTAATTCAGCTCTTTGTTTAGGAAAGAACTTCACGTTAATAACAGACGTTTGGACTTACTGTACGCATAAATTGTGGAAAGATGAGTAGCATTTCAGTTAACAAACCAAAGAAGTTATTGTGCTGATGTGTTTCCGATGTCTGTGGGTTAAGAGAAATTCCAAACATACTTTATGCTTAAGAACCCGATGTGTACATCCTAGTATGGGATCACCTACCACTGGCTAAAATTCCTATTCGATTACGATAACAAGGTCCTGCAAATCTGCCTTAAAACAGAAAGTTGGTCACTCCACCGTAAGAATGAGGTCATGGTTGCACAAATGTTCTCTCTCTACCTCAGCTAAATCAAGGATTCGAATACGCAAGTTGCTCGACAAGTTCGGTACATTTGTGCCTACCTAAAATCATGACAGTAGTAAAACTAGAATAAAGTAATCTTCCAGAAGCCAAAAGACGGTGACTGTGGCACGGGAGGTCGGGACGATTTGATCGATCGCTTGCAAACTTCCATCAAGATTGCGTTAATTTTCCACAGAATGTCACTCTAACCGCGAGAATTTTAAATGGAGATCGTTCATGCACTGGGCTAGCTGACCCACCGTCAACGTTTTTCAATCTATGTGATTCTGGGAGCAGTTTATGAGCACCCAAATCACAAAAGGGTCCATACATGGCTGTAGCTACAGCAACGAAGTAGTTATTCAATCTCGACTGTACATTCTTCTGAGCGCCATCATGTCCATCTACACCGATCCGTCTAGGGAAATTCGGTGATTGTTATAGTTCTTGAGTTTCGTATTAGTTTAACAGTATCAAGATTTGCAATCAAGTTTGCAAGAATGAACCTAAGATTACAACAAAATGCAATATATAATACACCTACTTCGCATATATCTCAATTTGTAGTCGGTGCACAAATGGTGGGAAACCTCAAAGAGACGTGCGGTATTCGTCCAAATCGGCCTGCTTCGAGAATGAAGATTACCGGTGGTGTGGAGACTAAACCAAATTCGTGGCCCTGGGTGGTAAGTCTATTTCCCTGGTACTGCCATTGCTATCATCATGTTGCACCGAAGAAATTAATAAACTGTGAAACTGGTAAATATGTTCACATTGCACTCTTTGAGTGAAAATGCAGTGTTGGTATGTGAAAACGATTTCACTATAATATTTCATGTCCTAGGGCTGAACGAAAAAACCGAGAACTTTAAATGTGCTGTCATGTTAACATAAAATAAATATCATCGGTTGACTTGAGAACGGTTCGCCAAATGTATTCACCCCAGCTCACCTGTCTTTACTTCCAAACTTAGTGGCATCGGAACTACCGCGTATACATCTTCCATTTTTGGATGACATCTTTCGTCCACAGGAATGAAAATGATCTTTTTGTCAGACGCTCAAATGGTACTGCATGTGATTTACCGCATTCACATAACCGAAATTTTTCGTCGTTGAAAGTGTTATTACTCAAATAGATCATCTACCTATTTGTTGCCTAACTGTGAATCGTAAATCGGACAATATTCATCATACCTAATTGTGGAAATTAAGCAATTCAATCGCGAAACCAATTTATGAAAAGCAGATGAATCAATCAGATCCAGTCGAGTACCTTTTTATGATACTGCTGTAACTTTACCTACTTTAAATGCATGAGTTCTGCGATTACAAACGTCGGACACGTCTGTCTCACTTAACGCCTCAGGTTCATATCCGGTGTATTTTGTCCTCGTACTTCATTTCACCGGTTGTATTTCCGCTGTCATCTATTCTATTGTCTCGTCTAGAAACTTTCAGCCAATAACCAAATCGCTTAAGTTTGCATAATCTTTTGGTGATATGCCTCGAAAGAGGCTCATTTAATCACGTTCTAGCATGGTGTGTCAGTCGGCACAATTTCGAAAAGTCGTTGATTATACTCATGCTCCTTACAAAGATCTTGTGAAATACATTCGGTTTTCGGTCATAAGAACACAGTATTCATATCTCCATCCGTACATTAGGACGTATTCATATCCTATTTATCAAGGTTCATGCGCAGTTCCGCATCTGCAACATTGGAGCTTAAGAAATATCCCAATGGATGCAATCCGTTTCTCCTCCTTGATTCATTCTTTATATAATTATATCTTGTTCTGGACTCTGCAGATGGTGATATGATAACTTAATAATCACTTTCTTAGAGGGGCCAGAGGCTGTTATCTGAATAGACCTGGCTAATTTCACCAACAACCACACTGCAATCAGTCGTCGATGCACGCCGGTGTGCAGACCCGCAAAAGAATCTATTGAGAGCCTGCACTATCACAAGAAACAAACAACCGCTCATTGCCTACTTTTATTAAATTAGTAGCTTAGCTCTACATGTGAAACGCTCCCTATATACGGCAATCAATGCTGTGTCCAGTGGTTATGGAACCCACCCGTAGTCATGCATCAAGAGTATCATGAGAAGTCCAGCCATCGAGATAACTTGAGGAGGCTTGCGATCGTGCTGAATGGTGACTATGGTTGAATAAACTTCTAAATTCTTCTCTAATCCTTGCAGCACCTAACACTTCGGGAATCAGGATAGTTAGTTGGTAAGCCTTGAAGTACGTTGCCATGTGATGTGTGCCTAGAGCAAGTTAACTAGTTCTTGGTATGTTTTTTCGAATCTAAATTTACAATCTATCGAGTTTTGTTTTTATCATATTTCACTCCATTGTGACAACTGTTGGAATAAGTACTTTATTAGTATATTTACCATATCTATTCTTCCATTCAAGCACCTCGATACAGAACTAGTATCACAGGACCATAAACGAGTTAGGCTGTTTTGAGAGCAAGGATATGCGTGCTGGTTAGGTCTACGCCAGAGTACCCATTACGGTTCATGCCTAAAGATTTTATCAAGAGATAATTCAAACAAAACTAATCTACCGACGTTTAGGACGAATAGCAAAACACGCGGTCAACCACACGAGGATATCTGAATAACAATTACCTCGTAGTGGCCAAACTCCAGCGAACTTTACTGCAGCTTCGTCTTTTACCCATTAAATTCACTAATGATGATGCTTTAAGGCGCACTTTTTCAGGAACCATGTGGCTGCTAATCATAAACTAGCAAGTGGGGGAGCGACTGGAGATTAGATACCGTAAGTCTGTGTAATTCGCTACCAAGCGTCTAATGTTATCTGTTTGATTACCTCCAGCCTTACTTGAACCTGAATGGCTTCACCTTCCATCGAAGTCAACAGACCAAGATCGAAAGCTTGAGTAAATCAAAAATAATCACTGGGCAACTGACCAAAAAGATATCGGCCTCGTCAAAGACTAAGTTAAAAGTGCTAGCACCTCCCGAATAAACCCACTCGAAGATATTTAAAGGAGATTAAAGAAATAATAAAACGGTGATCAACATAGGGATTACTGTTGTCCGCTTCTAAGCCCGTCCGGATAGATCGATCAAGAACACCAGTTGATCTTGTCTACACGACCGATGCGACCATTTTAGTGTTACGTAAACGTGAAAATCTATGAATTATGCCGTTCATACAAAACCGCCTCAGCACTTGCTGATTCAGTAATAAGCCAACGCACGAAATGTATATAAACAAATGAATATGCATTCGGTACGGCCTCTCACAAGAGATTGCACGAGTATCATAAGCACATATTCAGCAACGTGAATTCATTTATCAGTACCAGTATAAGGGGGATCCGTGTGTGTGGATTTGATAGCAGACTGGAATCAAGTTTTTGGACTTACGTAGAACGTACACAGCTTGCGTAGATCTCACAACTGAAATTGCAGTTGATAGCTGTTAACTGGTAGTCATAGCATTCACGTATTAGGGTCGTTACCAACGTCCCACATTACAATTAATAGCCTATTTATTGAAATATCTCCAGAAGTAGAACTTCAATTTCCCAGATGAATCCGTGGTCCCGAGGTGAAAAATGTGAGAATGTTTTTCTAATCAGAAAGGGAGGGTGTATAAGAACGTTAAATTAACATGTATATCACGTGACATTTCATTGTAAAGCTGTGTGATTATTGACATTCGACGAAAAAACACCGGGTTTAGGGTAAAATCCTAAGCATGAGTAAGCACGTTAGTCATCGGTCACAATCACGATCGCATTTAAACTTGGATAAAAATCCAAGTTGTCTGTTAACCAATTTACAACTACAAAGCTTTAAAGTTGAACCCGTTTTGGGATAACTGTCTAACTTTGATTTCAACCTCTTTATGTAAACACTATTTTAGGTTCGACTCTCGGTCAAACCACCGGGGCAAAGACCGATCACATTTTGCGGTGGCACTCTAATCGCTCCACAATGGATTTTGACTGCCGCACATTGCCTCCTGGTTGAAACGAAACGAATGCCAGTAGGCAAACCAGTACGACTGGCCGATCACATGAAGAGTACGATGTACGCACATCTGGGTGACCATGACAAGTTCAAGAAAGAAGAGAGTCAACAGGATTATCGTGTGGAATTTGGGATTCTGCATCCACGTTACCATCGCAGTCTGATGACTGACGGTGATGATATTGCACTGCTTTACCTGAGTGAACCGGTTGATATAAGTAAGTCACCAATTGTCCTGTTCGTTTTTTTAAATTCCCAATTGACCGATCGACATCTGATCTATGGGTGGACGGAAATGATAACATTGCCCACCTCCAACCCCCCAGTGAACCTTTTCTTAATTAGACTTCCATCACTTTCTCCTGGTAGTGGAGAGTTACCAGAACGCAAGCAGTTCAAATGCGTGGATCCGAATCCCACCGGAATCAAAAATTCAGCCGAATTTGCAAAACCGCATAAGTATCGTGATATTCATTTCCTAAATTCCGTAAAATTGTTTTTATACCTAATCTAATTTGTTATTTCCACGTAACTAATTTACATAACAGAAGAATATTTCAAATCGCTATACTGTAACCGAAGTTCATCTGTTTTCCAAATCACACCCATGTCTGTACAGTGTTGCAATGGACTGATAGGAAGCTCATTCAGTGCACAAAGAAAACTTCTTTGTGGGCACATAAACGGCAGGGTAATTATGGAATTACAAAAATGACTGACCATTACAAATGAAATGTACAGTAACCATGTTGCGTGATCTATTTATGATTAAAGTGAAGAAATATACAGCGGTCTACTCGGTGAATCCTTACCACCACAATATTTTGAAAGGACTAACGACTGCGCAAACGTTTACTCGCTCATTTTTGTTAGAACTTGTTCCTTGTCAACCTAATTCACCGATTTGTTATTTCATTTCAGAGCCTGAAGTAAACTTCGTGTGTTTGCCTCCGAAAGACCTAGAGCTGAAACCTGGGACAAAATGTTACGCTCTCGGCTGGGGTAATACTCGAGCTGGAAAGCCACCGACATTTGACAATTTACAAAGTCTATTCGACGGTCTCCTATTACCTTTCCCTAGCCTGTTTGGCAGTCCGTTTAGCATGTACGGCAGACGACAGTGGCACAGACAAATTCGTCCCAGCACGTCGTCCGAATTACAAGAAGTCGCTTTGCCCATTATTTCGATCAAAGAATGTCGGCGACATTATGGCAATATCAATGACGAGCTACATATCTGTGCGGGTTCCAAAGGGAAGGTAATTTTTTGACCGCTTCTAGTTATCCCTTATTCCCGTTTAAAAAAATGAGATTATGAGACCGATTTTCCAGTCCACAGTTACGCCAAAACTCCCAGCTCTTTGGATGAATGAACCTCCATTTCCAGCCAGTTTGGTTGAAGGCGATGTGATTAGTCTCAATTCTACTGTGATAGATCAATGATATATTACTTTAAGTCAAATTGGTGTTTACCTGCAGCTGGCAATGTATATGACTTCAAATGTGGGATGAATGCGGAACGATGACAGTTGAGACTTCACGCTCAGTAAGTTATAACAGAACAACAACTGAGAAGAACGAAATGAAGATGTGTTCATAATTGTGTAAAATAAGTTGCCTAATATGTCTAGCCCATCGAAAATAAATGTCGTTTTCATTTTCCAAAATTTTTTCTCAACTTAACAATTGTAAATCCTTTTTCTCTCCATTTCCTCATTCTCATAGCACATTGTTAGTACCATGCAACTACGTTGTAAAAGTAATTTTTCATAATTTCGATTCAGATTTCTAATCCTATCACTACCGGTCATGCTGTTGGTAAATGGCAATGAGTTGTTTCCTGTATTGTTACCGCAAAAGATTTACCTGCATAAGTCGTCACATCACGCCTTATGCTCAGTGCAGTCGTTTGATCGCTTTTGACGATTCCTTGACCGTATGAAACTATGAGAGGTACTTTTTTTACCGCACTTATTCGTAACACTGCAATGAATAATCTGTCCCAGTTGAGCACTGTCACCCATCTAGTGTAATCCAGCATGAATTCCCAAATGCACTCGAATAACCCTAGATGGGTTTCCTTGTCATTATGTTGCGAAACACCATTCAACACTTGCGACCATCCCATTGATACCATCCGATTTATCGGTTGTCCTTTTTTAACGATAGTCCGATCAAACATGCTGTAAATCACTTTTTCAGTTGATATATCGATTGGTAGTACAGAACTTCTTGTACTGCGTAATTAAGTTTTCCTAAGTCTGCCTTTAATTTCAGGGATCACAGATCACTAGTCTGATGTGATACATCCTAGTTACGGAACATTTCATTAGCTCATGAGGTCTTATCCTCCCATTGTATTCTTCTCTAAATCTATGGTAAAAACTCCTAGTGTCTACTGAATTTAATACTCCTCCCGCACGGTGCACAATTCCAGGAGTCGGTCCCCTTATTTGACCGAACTTAATAGGCGGTCGAGATTTGGTTTCTTTCACTAAATTTCCAAATAAGAAAATGCACATACGGAAGGAACCAACAAGTTGTTCCATAGGTTCACTTCACTGGGCAGTACTTTTTGGCATCAGCCAAAAGGTCAACTGACAGAAAGATAGCTTTGTCCATGGAACACTGACAGTCTGAACTTTTTACCAGCATAAGGGTTCAACGAAACCTGCTTTGTACTATCTATTCCTATTATAACTGACCTTTAAAATGGATAGTAGAACGCACTGAGATAACCACCTTCAGAAGGTCTTTGTGGTCGACAGAGAACTGACAAAAGAAAAGAAACCAACGAGAGCCGAAGGCCGCCGGTTTGTCCACCAGCAACATTCAGCAAAGGCAACATGGCGACCTACACGGTACATACTAAACAACAAAGAGTTCAATGAGTGTGCGACGATCTTAAAATCACAACTGACTTTCAGCTCAGACATCACGTCAACGTTGATCGTTAAAATAGATATGGCAACAAGGACTTCCGGTCTAGTTTTATTTTGAGGGAACGCAAAGAAACTTGAGAAGAGTGGTTTAATGGGACCGACGAAATGGAGGTTTGTAATGTAGTTCCCAGAAACAGTTTTTTAAGCAAAATTAACAGGTGTTCTGATATGTTTACTAGATTGGTCGACTAAAAGTCACATTTAATAAGTGCGATTATATGTGGGTATCTAAGTAGATTGATTAAATCACTGTTAATAGATCTGCAAAATGACAGCATTGTCATAGGAATGGTGTGAAGGATATACTGTTCTACAAATGCTACTACTTAGAAGTTCCAGTCATACGGTGGGGCAAATTCTAATTCGTGTCCAGTTGGTACCTCATGGCGTTTCCGCTTGTAGCTTTTCCATTCAGTCTGTCACGGTCGATGGAACTCAGGAACAGATAGACGATTTGCCTATAGGCAATTCACCAATGGAATATATATATGCAATATATATATATATATATATATATATATATATATATATATATACGTATATATATTAGAGAGAGAGGACAATCCACCACATTATTGAATTCTTTTGTTCTTTGGTTGGGTAACTTCGGGTAGCATCAACCCTATTGATTATTTTTTAGTTAATATACCAATAAAACAATGGGCCAATCATTTCCATTTTTGATGGATGCGTTATAATATTACGGGTGGCTTACCTCATATTCAATACACTTCTGCAGCTTATAGTTTGAGGAACACGTAATTAAAACCTAGAGAATACAACGCTATATTGGTCGTAATACGCAATGACTGAATTTTGTCTAAGTTGTGACTCACGATAAGTCCAAAGCAAGCAATGAAATTCAGATATAAGAAATGAAATACCATGGAACTGGATGAGGTGCGATTAAAACCTTTCGATTGAGTTACTTTAGCACGTTATTGAACTGAAGACTCTTGATTATCTTCAAACTAGTGGTGAGAAATACGCTATAATTGTTGCTTTCTTTTTTGTTTGCCGAAATCACTTTCCAGGATACATGCTCTGGCGACAGTGGTGGTGGACTGTACTGTCACGAACCGTCGACTGACCGCTGGACCGTAGTGGGAGTGACTAGCTTTGGTCTGGCCCGTGGTTGTGGTCTCAATCCGGGGGTTTACACTTCCGTTCCCGCTCATATGGATTGGGTGGCCAAGCAATTGGCAAAACCTACAACTGATGAATAAATCTTAGTGAATGCCTAACTCAAGATCTCCATGTCTGTCAGACTCTAAGACCCCCAGCTGATTTTTCCCGTCTGTGTTGATTTTAAATGCGTACGGCCTGTCTGAAACCTATATCCGTGCGTTGTTAAACTTGAACTAAGACCTATCGAGCGCAAAGAAGAAGACAGGTTGTTTGATGAACGCCTATTTCTACATAAATTGTGTAATCCCAAATAAAGAGATCTGATTTATGCATGTCTTTCTTTTTCGCTCCCAGTGTATCTACTCCATCAAAATTTCAAACTGGGCTTGAACAAATTATGCCCAAAAATCCTATGAAACAACGTACTTTTCTGCGACTCGTGCATAACCGAGTGATTGATCATGGATTAGTGAGTCGATCCGTCAGTGTACTGGATACATACACAGGTCTGAAACAACGGCAAAACCAGTTGATAGGTCACCATAGGTGTCTGAAGGATGAAAAGTACTGCTAATCTTACTGTTTAAATGGTAAAATTGACAAAACGAATACAAAAAGTGGCTAACTCAATCGTTGGTGCTACATATTCCTTATCCAATAGATCTAATTAAAGCTAATTTGTTTTACGAATTCCAGTTACTATTGATCATCGCAATTATCGAAGCTGAAGAATGACAAGACCCAAGAAGGATGAATGTTTGCCTGGTAGTGCCGTGCCGATTCTAATTGTCTCGGTTAGAATAGATAGAAGTGACACTTAAAGGAAGTTCGAAAATATGAAATTGTCATAAGATTCATATAAACTGGAAACTATTTGGAAGTGCACATTTAGTGATCATTAGCATGGACGTTGAACAAATCATGACAGAATGTAACAGTCGGCAAAATGAGCACACATTCGTTCGATAGCCGTGTCAAACGCAACCAAGCACAGTCCAAGTATGGCGCCCAAAAAACGGTATCGATAGAATTTTATTAGTAGTCATGTCGACATATTCTACGGTAAGTGGTCACAGAGTACGACTCATGTGAAAGAAACGTTAAAAAGTAGTAACAACCAGAACTCACTATCCACCAGTAATGAGCTCGTCTACTCCGACACTCGCTATTCATCCACTTAAAGATCGACCATTATAGAATAGTCAATTCGAACACTGATTATTCCGTGCAAACAAGATGTGTATGCATTACCACAAGACTGTCATTTACTGTTCGTGCATGGAACATTCAAAGTCGCATGATAAAGAGGTCAAAGAGAAAAGACCAGTTACCATCTGTCACCAAGCTGGAACACGGAAAGAAGAGAACTGAAGCTGAATTATTAAATTTCCAAAGTGAAAAATCTAAATTACAGCTGGGGTTAGCTACCTGACCGCTTGCCAGTGGATCAGCTGCTGAGGGCATCTTGCCAAAATACACAGATATTAGCCCCAGGCAAAACCACACTCGCAAAGGCTTGGACTAATCGAACAAAACAGATAAATTTTAACTACAGTATACAAATCATGATCAAGATCAAACGGCCATGAGAAAGAGAATAACGGACGATTGCTGCCCAAACAAATTAAGAACTGACGTACCAAAATAAAGAGGTTCGGTTACTGGTGAGTCGGTGAAGGAACCAGCGTAGTGATTGCACAAACCATGCGCTTATGTATGCATGATTGTGAGCAATCAAATTATGACTTGCATGCGTTCCTAGAGATGACGGTTTACTCACCATAATTCTGGTGATTGCGTGATAGGAATTCGGTTTAATATAAACTTACGGTCCATTGTACCAGAATGACTCTGTAGCGGTGAAATTTATAAACGATCGTCTTCAGCAATGCAGTCGAGTGCTGAGTTAATCGATAAAACTAAACTACTCTGAACTGCAACACACAGTGTAACCAGTGCATTACTGACAATGGTCGGTACGCATTGGTGATGTCCCGTACAGAATTGCTACACTGATTTTTGAGTTTGCAAGAGTGATCAGAGTGTCTGTTATACACAGTTCCATAGATCGCTCAGTCCTCCCAAATTCCGAATTATTTTTAGTGGACCAAATCGTTATTACTGAGCACTAAGTTAGAGCACAACAAAGCATAGTCGACTGATAAGTACACCACCTTGGAATCACCCAGTTATCGTCTACGCGAACCGTTGCCTACAATCGGTCATCTTGATTGTAACTCCATCCTACACCCTTTAATCAGCCGACGACCACTGAATCAGCCCGGCCGGTCAACAGGTTAGGATTTTTGTCATAAGCAAACGACTTATATAGGTCTGTTCGGGTTAAAGCTCACTGACCGACTGGCACCGCTTAACGGGCCCATTCTGTCTGCTTTGATCTTCATTTCGAATGGCACCCTCGTTCACCTCTGAACGTGTCACGAAAATTAGAGCACTTTGTTCTAAGATTAGGGAAGAATGGTCGGTTTTTCACCAGGCATTCCGGATTGCAGTCGATCAGATCCTCGACCCGTGTGCTAGTCACCTGAACCCAAACGAGCTTTCCGACTAGTTTTGCTTCCCAGCCACCATTCGGTCACTTGGTCGCACAATTCTTTGTAAAGAAGCAAAAGTGTTCTTGCACTTTGAGCGTCAGCTGGTAATTTCACTTTGCATTGCACTTGCGCTAACCTGCTCTGATTTAGTTCGTACTTGGGAGAAAATGGCAAAAGATAGTCTGCAAAATAGGGGGTTGACAAATTACACAGAAGAGGAAAGGTTTCGAATGCAAAAAAAGCCACGGAGTGCGACATCAAACCACATCACCTGGAAGGTCGCGTTGACCACGACCCAATAGTCTAACTGAGTCTCCACCAGCCAGTCTAATGGTTAAGGTTTTCCTGACTTTTGCCACGCAAGACGCTGATCAACTCGGGCCATGTCAAAACCACAGCCTGCATCAGAGAAGAGCACACAAAAAGGAAGCCTTTGTGTCGGCATACGCAAAACAAGTTCCAACCACATTTATCTATTAGTATTCAGTGCCTCTTCTAATGACCCAACCCTAGGGCCTAGTACCCTGCTTAGGGGCCCTAAGGTACTAAAAAAATTCTCACACTTAATTTCACCAACACTACGAAGACAACGGTATTCAAACATCAGAGGTATCCGCATATCTAGGCTCAACTGCCAGGTTTCTAGACGGTATGGTAACACCAGTTCCATTGTTGCTGTCTAATTAAACTTCGATTGGTAGCCGGATTTCTCGACGAAGCCACAGATGCCTCAAACTGATAAATGCCAATCAAGCTTTCCGTTTGCGCGATGACACTTCGCCCAATACTCGACCAGCTGTTGAGATGAAGCTACCCAAGTGATTTAACCTATCCACTTCACCCGGTTTTCCATTAGCGAAAACAAGGTTCGGCTGCGCGATAATCGGGTCCCGTAACAGCATTTCCGACTTCTGAGGCGCAAAGTGAATTTCAAATGGATCTGTAATGTCGTTCAGAAGGCAAGAAAAAAAAGCTCAGCTTGGGCCCTTAAGTGAAATTTATTCGTTCCTCTTTACCTGGTGAACTGCTTAGGTTGACTCTGTCTCGTAATTGTAATGCGATGCGCTACAGCTTCATGGTCGTACACAGTCGTTTCTGCGAGCCAATCAAAACTGTTGGCAACCTGGAGCCCACAAGCCTACACATAACGACTGTCAATGATCAGCAGATAGTATACTTCTAAAATGTTGGTTTGATAAAAATACATGTAAATGCTATCTAACAGTTTTTGCTCTCGACTTGTTCGATAAGTGGCTGCGAACAAACATCAATTTTCAGTGCAAAATCTTTTCAGATTTATTTAATTCATAATCCTAATCATCTTTCTCCTTGTTATTTAATGAACGACTGACGTCATACAAAAACGACACTGTGATGCATAACTAATAATGCCTGTGTCGAACGATGTAATTCACATTTAGGCCAACTATTGTGTACTATCGTAAAAGACTTCAACTACTTGAATACGAGGGTGACGTGATGGCAGAAAAATTCTAACAGGTACATTCAGCTTCAATTGTTATAGGACTTCAAAGCCAACATCGAAAGCTCCGACAGACTTAAGATTCAAGGCACGAATCAAGGTAGTCTCAATGCAGAATTTCAGAACAAGATGGCAGTCAGAAAAATCTAGCCAAACATTTCAGGATGGTGCGTGCACGGAAACCACAACAGGTGTTTGATTGCTGTGTTGACTGCGATTGCTCTTATCCAGATGATGATGAGGAGAATCATCCATGAAACTAAAACTATCAATAATATTTCATTCGAGAATTTTGCTGATTTGTAAATTAACACCTTGTGTTTCCGCCACTGGCAGCAACAACATTCTCGGCTATTCCTGACTCGCAACCAATCAGCCGGTGGGGAAACGTTCATGACATTTTGTCCAAATCTACAGCTGAGCAAAACTCAAAGCCTGAAAATTTGTCAAGTATTTTGTTAGCGCAATCCCTATAAGAAAATAGGAACGCGTGCTCAGGACTAAATTAGAATTTAAGCATTGAAATAATTAAGGAAGAGATCATATTCCACTCTGGTCTAGATACCGATTCTCGTTCGGTTATATGGAGTAAGGCTGAACTAGAATCAAGAGGATCGACTGAAGCTGCTAATTGGTGAGAACGATAACCAAAAATCTGATCTAGCGATCCTCAAAAATAACGTTTTCCATTCCATGGGATCTTCATTGTCAACACTCACCGTTGTCGATGTTGAAAATTTAGGCAATTGGATGCTCGGACATTGCTACTTTTTATAGTGAACTAGCCTTTGGAAGACGTGCACTATACTACTATCAAGCATGTCCTCCATCCAACAGTGAGGCTGGAAATTCGCAGTCCACTCAACCCAAGGGGTAGATAAGACTCAAACAGAATACCAAAGACGTGAAACGAAGTGCTTTTATGGCGGTACAAACTGGACGGATATGACAGTGTGCCAAATGGCCAAAAATAGGATGCACCGAGCAGTGAGCGGAACGCGGAAGTGCGAATGTACCGTATCAAGCGGAACCGTACAAACGTGACATTTAAAACAGCAAACGAAACCAAATAAATGTCATAAAATCAAGCGTCAAAGCAGGTTCCAGAGAAATTGGTGTCTGAAAATAACCAATTCTCTCGGGAAGATCGATGCATCTACTAGCCTGCACAGATTTTTCGCTTAAACTGGTCATTTCCAAATTGTGACCATGCCCCTATTGCTTGGGGCCTGGAGTGACCTTCATCCGAAAGCAAACAGGTCAATGTGTCCGAAAGCAAGACCCAAGGTTTCATTTACGCATTACACTGCAACAGAAACAAGCTGTCGAAACGGATATCAGTTGTTCGGCAATGAGGCAATATCAAACCCCAATGTAACGCTGCAAACAATAAGCCCAAATCATGACAGGAGGCACGATAACTAATTCCGAGTTGGTGTTGCAAGACCTACAGCAGTCAACTGCTTTATAATGAGACGCTTCTAACTGCCGTGCAATAAAATGGTCAAGACAGAGACGAAGTGCGCAGGTACCTTTATGGGGTCGTATATTAACGGTTTACTCCGTGCTTCTATACCATGTAGCCCGTGGACTTCAGGCGTAATCGATGGATTCAACCATTGGCCGTTTGTGATTGCTATAATGTACACCGCATGTTTCCGGTGACGCACCGACTGGCTACCGTTTCGTTTGACGCAAGAAACGCCCACATATGTATCGTACAGGAAACAAGGGCTCACGTGGGCACTAAGATCCCCAAGTACTTGACTAGATTGCAAATATGCCAGCTCCCACTCATGTGATTTAGTGTTATTGATAAAACAAATTATTGATGTAGTGTGCCGAATTTATCCAACTGTCAAAAAGCCTCTACCTCTCCGAAACCCGAACCCAATAATGGACACACCACATACACGTGTACCGCATGTCCTAACACCCAAGCTACGATGCCACGCTAAATGATGTTGGATCATTCTGCTTAAAGGCCAGTGATTTCCCTCGCCGAATTACGTAAGCGTATGACATCCATCACATAAACGTTACGCCGAGATTGAAAACCAGACACAGCTAGATCAATTCTATATTTGTCAAATCTCTCAACCGGACCTACTATCTGGTGCATGCAAAAGTGCGCAAGCAAATGAAGATGCTACCACCAACCCCGGTTTACGACCAACACAAATCCTCAAATCCATTGAGGAAAGGAATGCTTATCCGCGAAAATTTGACATCGCCACTGATAGTCGCGTATGTGCAAACTGGATTCTGACAATAACCAAATCTCCAAGTTCGATGAAAAGTCAACTCGGTCTCTGATTATTCAGTAGTAAGTGGCTCTCGTAGTGCAAATTTCCGCAGAGAGGTTGGACCCTTTACAACTGTAAAAGATTTGAGCATATTAAATCGGCATGCAAGTCTGTCGGGCGTTGATTGTTAGTATATTGTAGAAGTGCCGGTGATAGTAAATGACATTTATGATAACTCTAACTGTTCATTTGGCTAAATCCATTCAGTTGTGAGAAACCTAGAACTGATAGTGATAGTGTACATTCTTTGGCTATTGATAATGATAATACAAAATCCGTTACTCTAAAACACTATTTGAACAAATTTCATTGGGACTAAGAATTGTGCCCGACACGGCATTACAGGATATTCTATTTCGGTTTTAGACAGAGATACAAATATTACGTCAGATTTGAATAAGAAGCTACTGCAATATGATACAATCGTAGCAGATTCAGGACTCCCCGTTTTGGGAGAAGCAACCTTGGAAAAGTCCCATATTCATTTACCATTCATTGCTCATTCCAGCAATGGTTGCATCTGGAACGATTCTTTCCTGAATGTTGTGAAGCCATCAGTTGCAAGTTCTTGAAATATCAAACAACTCCGTACCTCCCGGACGTTGCGTTATTCTCTAAGGTTTTCATGAACCAACACCCACGAGGTCGAGTTCTTTAATAGTTACAACCTCTCATGTGCACCAGTGGTTGTAACTCCATTGAAGTCCGATCGAATACTGTATTGAGTCTATTTGCAACTTAAGCGGCAACCCGGCAAAACTTCTCCGCAGCCAGCGAATTTCATCAGCTAATCAGAACCGTGGCGATACAAGAACCGTAAGTTCCAATGTGCCCCAAGGCTAATATCCCATGGATCCTCACCAATGAAAACGATCCATGTCCTAGGCGTAAACACACGATTCGTAAATAAACTAGCGTTCCTTCCATTTGCCGAGATCTCCATGCCGTCTTCCATAGCGCAATCTAGACCGAGGTCATTTCAGAATGTGCTTGCACTCATACTGGTGTTGCATCCCTAATACCAAGTAAAGTAGTAACAACAGTACACGTAATACCTCGAATTTTTTATATTTACCGCCTAACAGTTAATTGCTGCACTAAACAACGCAATTATATCTTTGCGAAATCGAAAAATATCTTGATTAATTTCGTCGGTCCCAGATGTTTTTAAAAATAGAAGTAAAGGATGCGTAGCCTCTGATTCCTTTGGACGGAACATCAATGCCACTGACTACAATGAATACTTAGTATGGATTCATTTACCATAGACTTCACCGTCTGATTTTGGCAACTTATTTGCATTCTTTCATCAAATACCGAATACTCTTTTGAAATCGAAGTTCAACAGAATGATGTCACCGTGCAGGCCCCACATAAAATTACACACAAAATGTTTTTCTGTTGAAACTGCTTCAGAGATTTCATGAAAAACGTAAGGCTGCAAACTCAAAAGATGTTCTTTCGCTGTTAACAATTTTGAACGAGGGACAAACCCCTTGATCAAATTCGCTGCGATGTAAAGCACATCTTACCTCAGTTTGCACCTGCTAATTTTGAGCGAAGTATATTTGGGGGCATGTTCTAAGCCGTTCAGAATATTTGACCGTGCAACCAGTCAAAGAGTAGAAACACTCAAATCCAACACAGCTGTTGTAGGTATGACGATTATTTATAGATAATTTATCTGTTTACTTTCCTATATGGTAATACAAGCATTATATGCGCATAGATTTTATTGAATTGCATGAATTTACGTATTTGACCTGTATTCCAATTCCAGGTGATTTGAATCCATTCTTGGCGCGATTAAATGTGTCTGCGCAAACAGTAGCGTAGTTCGAAAACTCTTCATACAACCAAATACGAATCCAACACATGAATTATGTGTCACGTGATTTTCATTTTCCAGTGCTGATTGTTTCTCAAGATTTCATCTTAATTCTATCCTTGCCAGTCAACCAACAGGAACCCGAACACATACGCGGGTGCTTTTCGCTTATTCTCATGCTCTGAATTCTGATTAGTTCCTGGTTTGGTCATTACAGAAACACTTACAAGTGCATAAACGAATCTATCGATTCGTAGAATGTACAACGATAGTAGACGATTCGATAAGGACTGAGCAATATGTATATCATGTAGCACCATGACATACAGGAGCTGCCTTGGCCCAAACACAATATCTCTAGACGAATGGCAGCCAGGTGGGTCGGTAGTTCTGAGGAATTCTAACTTAACCAGCTCAAGATCATCATCATCATCATCATCATCATCATCATCATCATCATCATCATCATCATCATCATCATCATCA
>LUCM01008940.1:6338-39560 GCA_008360955.1 Fasciolopsis buskii | reverse complement strand
ACTTAACCAGCTCAAGATCATCATCATCATCATCATCATCATCATCATCATCATTATCATCATCATCACCATCATCATCATCATTCAGCGTGAAACAACAAGGCAAGCCTCACTGGCCGCTGCCTTTTCCCCAGAACTACGTACGTCTATGAGAAAGTGAATATCCAAGGGGAACAGAGAGTGGACCTACACAGGTGGAAAAGATAGAATGCTGCTGCAGCCAAAACACGGAACACAGTCGAACACAGTCGATCGCCAATGTCCACAGTTCACTACCATATCCTTCAGTGTTTCCAGCCAACTGGTTGACGGGTCTTTCAGACCCCAATCCCGGAGACATGATACACCTACTTTACCTAGGTTTGCTTTACATTTTCTCATCCCGCGTTGACACGTCATCTGTTGGCCTCCGCATGGCTTCTTCCATTCCTTAGAAGGAACACAAAAAAGTGTACGATATGGTAGATGTGTGTTTGCCATGCGCAACACGTGACCCAACCAGCGTGGTCTACTAAGTTTCATACGCTGAAACAAGGCATTCTGAGAGCCGGCTCAAGAATTCATAATTGATTACGGATTCACGAAGGTCTGTTACATGTATGAGTCAGAGACTAGCGATGCACATGCGCATATTCCTCCAGGCCGATCTGTGTTGCGTCAGATCGGCTGGTCCACTAGGATGCAACATGATCTCCCGTTCGCGTATTGATTTCGGGTGTACGGTATGGTACACAAAACATTTCCTGGAATAATAACAACAGCGGCAATGGCAGTAAGTTGGAGCAACAGGAACATTAAAAATCACGTCAGGAAAGTAATCAAAAAGTTGAGTTCCGTAACACCCTAGACCAGTAGTATGGTAACATCACTCTCCTCGATCATATACTATAGGCACGGTATACTTCTGCTTTATGATGAAGAAACTATCACTAAGTATAATGACAGTATAACTTGTATTGTAACAGTGAGAGAGCACGCATAGAATAAGAAACCACAAGGGTCGGCCGTCGCATGCAAAAATGTTGATAGGAAATTCTAGATTTTGTGTAGCATAAATTGTCTGGAAAAATAAATCACTAAAGGTCCAAAGTCGCAATTTACGGACTAAAACCCAGTTTCAGATCAAAGTGATGTACGGAGAAAATCGAAAAATTCTGCCTACATGATGACTCCTACCGAAATAAGGATTTATCAAAAAATCACAATATTGTTCGTGGAATCAATAATAATATTATTAACTGAAATGATTGCAAGGTGTCATGACGCCTCATCAATAACTTTATGGGCAACTGTTTTTGATAGGTACACGTTGAAATTACCAGACAACAAGCCCGAGTTTCCCAAGTCATTGTTAGTTTTGAAGTGACTTGCCACGTGATTGAAAAAACATACTTGTTTTTGACGTATCTGTCAAATGTGCAGGTTTGCATCCAGTACAATACTTCACTTTATGTTGTGCATGCACATACAACGGAACGAGCATTTGAATAAAAAAAGTTAAGTTCAATAACGGTAAAATCTCTAGGATGCCTCTAGTGAAGATATTTTTGCATCAATGAGCTTGGTGTCTGAAAAACCTTATACGGGCGTGGTTCGATTGTTTCACATCGAACCTGGCGTGTCACCTACCTGTGGGCATCAGTATTGAGCCGATAGGCATGCCATGTCCGGATTGTCAATGGCTGCATTGTAATTTGCATTTCATTCAGGAAGTGTGGAAGATACCAATCGGAACTCCGTGACACCTCGACTCCGATTAACCGTTGATGCATGTAAGATCGATTCCACTCGCTTCCCGATCTACTTTGTCTTCCATTGGCTATCTTACGTATTGTGATGAGTCGCAAATAGCTGGCATAGCTCTAAGAAACCCCGTATATTCTACCAACCAAGTGCGTACTGTCTTGCTACTGACAATAATATTAATGCTGCGGAATACTTCCCGCTCGATCTTTGAATGCTGATTCGACTAAAAGTATTAAATTTTACACCAATGAACAAAATTACTTTTTACACATGTTTTGCCTACTATGCAAACACAACAGCTTTAAGCAAAATTGATTCTGAATAGCGCCTTGGTCATGAACGGTGGCACTGTGTAACCAACGACCAGAAGAAAGGTTGTGCTAGACCACTTGGACTCCGGCCTTTTAGGCATCCAAAGATGAGCTCACTGGTCAGGGTTACCCGTCGATGGCCTAACGCAGATTCAGACACAACGGATTACGAAGGACTGCTCAAACAGTCTACACATCAAATTAGACACCATGGATAATGTTCGTCAGGAGGTTCACTGAAAGCACTGCTGCTCGCTTCTGAACAAATTAGTGGGCACTGACAGCTATTCAAATTGACCAGTGGCATTCCTTACCACTTTTGCTGTAGCGGAATTCATCGAGCAACCAAGGCGGAAATGATTAAGCAAGAGATGAGCACTTTTAGTTTAAGCGACTTATAGTGAAACTCGTCTAACTACCGGGGTCTTACCTATCTAACTAAAGAGTACTGGGTGTAGACACTTAGTTACTCCTCCACAAAACCCAAACTCGAACGGACAAATGGGAACTATTGTGAAAATACTAAAAAAATTAGGATTTCTCAGTGTTCAACATCTCATGAATGTGACGAGTATTTTCCAATTCCTCTGCAACACAATCCTTTAACAAATTTTATGGACTTGGAGACCACAAGTGTTTTGTTTTCAACTTATCAAAGTAATATTTTATTGTGAGAGTTATGAGCGCACACGATTCTCCCACTGTTGAGACCAGGATCAAACCGAGCTGATACATTGACCATCAAGGGTCGCACGGCAATAGATCGATATCCGCAATTGGCAAATTGCATACAGCCTGATCGTTTCGAGACGTGATTACGTTCCCCCTGCATAACCAGAGAAAAAAAACAGTCTACTGCATTAACTAATAGCAAACACCTCGCGCGAGGTAGATAATAGAATTGAAAAAAAGAAGATGAAAAGGACGATTCACTTAGCAAACAACGCAAATCAGTAGACATCAACGATCAAAGATTTTTAGAGGCGATCTTAGTGATTTCAGATTGAAAGTCAAAAACTAAGACAGACCTGAGAAATCAATAAAATAAACGACAGTCGCGCAGGCGCAGATACACGTTAGATAATTGTATAAATTCAGCTAGGTTCAATCTGCACAACCTACCTCACAGCACTAATAACTCGGAGAAAAAATAGGAATACTAAAACATCCACTACGACAAAATATGAGCAACTATACAGAAGAAATGTCCCAACTCCAAGAACTCCACCGACTGCGACACTGAGCCATACCAACCATTATCTCCAGACATCGCTTAGGTGGGAATCTCGTGGACCCAAACTTGGTAGTTCTATAGATATGATAGGTTTTCGCTAATAAAACGAGGTTTGGCTTCCGCTCGACTTGAACGTACTGGACAGAGCTAGTGGGAACGACCGATAACAGGACAGCAATAAATAATACTGATGATAGTCGATTCGAGAAATAAACGACAGCGAATTTTTAGGCAGAGGCAAGATAGACTACTTTTCTATCATAATCCCCATTTGAGAGACCTGCGGCGTCAGCATGCGCATGCGCACAGAACTACTGTCCCGATGCACAGTGTTCTTCGAGGCCAGTCGGTGATATGGCAAGAAATATGACAACAATAACCGGCGGACTGCATCGTTTAGGTACAATTGGACTACCGATTTGGGGTCCGCGAATTCGCCCGAGAAGCAATGGTTGGAAACATTGGGTGATACGGCTCAGTGCCGCAATCAGTGGTGCTCTTGCATTCGAAATATTTCTTCCCCTGTCCATCAACTTACTACTTTGCCATGTCCGCCGTTCCCCTTTCTTTCTTCCGTCTGAGCAGGTGGTGCTGAGATAGTAACCACAACCAGAGCATTTTGGCGCAGGGTTAATGGCTGTAAAAGCTGAAACTGAAACCGGACTACTGTTCGCTTTCCATAGTATGGCTAACTGGCCGTATACTTAAAACTTTGTTAAACGAATGCAATGACCCAGTAAGCATTTAGGTTCAACCTATATGTTACCAATAAGTCGACCGCATGCGATCAAAAGATTCAGAATCTATTGGTACACAGGTGAATCACAGTAAAATTCAAAGGTTTATCCGACTATCTCAAAACCCGAAAACTAAGATTCGAAAAATTCATTCAAAGTGCGCCGGATAAGATGTTGACAACTGAACTGACTTTTGATTTGTCTGTTTTCATTTTATACACTACGTTTAATCCGGTTTCGAGGTTTTGATGTAAATTTGTTTACATACTTTGCCATCAGACAGTTCTGTGTTGATTTTGGTTTTTACTTTCTGATTTGAGATAATTAGCTGCGCAGATTAGCAGATGACATTGTGTGCCTGTTCGAATCCGCGGACCATGCACAACGCACACTATATAGGTTGTTCGGTTTGGCATGTGCTTTGCACCTTCAAAGTGCAAAGTAATGTGGCAGGACTGGACGACAGCAGTGCCGAACTTGATACTGGATGGAAAGAAACTAACAATTGTGGACCGTTTCACTTACCTTGGTAGCTCGACAGTGGAGGTAAACACGCATATATCGAAGACTCGAGCAGCTTACGCTGGACTGAAGCACTTGTGGCGTCGGCCTGATATTTCACTGAAGTTGAAAAGTTGTGTACTGTGCCACAGTGCACTTAGTTCTGTTGCACGGCTGCAAGACATGGAGTACGCGTGTGGGGGCTGTTCGTCGGCTAGAGGTTTTCAACCACCGATGTCTATGTAGTATGGATATGATTTGATGGAGTGACCAGGTGAGTTATGTGGAGGTCAGGAACCTAGTACTGGGTGCCGGTTGTGAGGATACCCTATTTCAGTGTATGAAACTTAGTAGACCACGGTAGTTGGGTCAAATGTTGCGTATGGCGAACACACGTCTACCATACCGTGCCCTATTTTGGGCTCCCGCCAAGGAGTGCCAACGTGGAATGGGAAAATGTAAAGTAGGTGTCTCAAGTTTTCATAGTTGGGGTTCGAAAGACTCATCAACTAGCTGGCTGGAGACACTGAAGGATATGGCAGTGAACCGTGAACAGTGGCAATTGTGCTGTCCTTTGTTGTCCAATCAAATTATTGAAATATGTGCGTTTTCACAGTTAGACTGTGTTCCGTGTGTTGGCTACTGCAGCACTTAACTTTTCCCGCTTGTGTAGGCCCACTCCCTGTTCCCCTTGGATGTTCACTATTTTTATAGAAACATATAACCCTGAAGAAAAGGCAGCGGCCAGTGAGGCTTGCCTTGCTGTTTAACACTGAAGGGTGATCATGCATATTAGCATTTCTCATTACTTAAGAATGTCACAGTTTGACCTCAGTCATTCCAGCAACAACCCAGTTATCTGCTCCTTCCACTGGCCAATTCCATTGGATATGGGCAGGTTTAACACCTACTTCTGTGGCATGAAAGCCACCAGCTTTTGAGCAACGGTATCTTCCCAGTATGCTACGAATATGTTGAAAAAACTGTATTAGCAATACAGAGGTTAGGCGTACGGGCGCAGGATCGCAAAGTTCAGTGGGGGGCATGGCATCTAGACCGCATGCAAGCCCGACACCTGACCCCTCAGTTGGCACCGCTGTCTGAGAAAAGTATTGATCGGAGAATGGATAGAGGTGATTACTACCTGACAGCCAAAAGATATGGAAACTTTACCCAGGGGACTACACCGAGGGGCTGGATTTAAGCTGCCGGATTGTGGTTCGCAACGCATCTCCTCGGGTTTACTAGATATAGTAGATCATGAGATCAAGCACGGTTAGCCGTGAATTTGGGATCAGAATTGCCTCACAGTTGTACAAGTCTTGTTGCCTTTGGCTCTTCTATCCACCATTCTTCGTCCACGTCACTTTGGATTAATCGACATCGAGGAAGAACCCAAAGTCTAAGTTCATCAGTGAATGGTTAATAATTGTCAAAAATAAACTGGACAATATAAGCTGCAGCTTTTCTCGCTCAGATTCAAGCTATTGTGCAAACTGATTAATCAATAAAAAGCTCACAACCTAAATTGAAAACCCAGACACATCGTGCAATTCGTGGAAGTCAAAGTGCGCCTGGTGACTGCCTTCGGAGCTTCTTCCTGGCCAAATTTTCACAACAGCCGAGAATAACGCTGTATTGTATTTTTTGTTCCGTTTCTTACAGTATGGAGAAAGTTAAACATCTGACTGAGGTCAAAATTATAGTTTCTCCTAGTGGATTGCTTTCGGTAAAAACAATAACAAAGTAAAAACAGAACGAAAACTTCTACCTTAAACAACTTTCTGACGATTAGGATAAAATACATGCAATAAACTGAAAGCTAAGGAGTTACGAACTAATTAAGTTTGATTTAAACCGATTTCTCGTTTAGTAAATTTCCCCAATCTATTCCTCGAAAATCGGGTGACAATAAAAACAACTGAGTCGGCTTTTAGCCACTAAGTATCAAGAGAATGTTTGTCTTGGACGAGAGTCGTTTAGTGCAACCTCAATGGGTAAATGAAAAAAGTGGTTTATTGAAGTACCTAGGGGCACCATATCAACTTTGATTGGCTAGCAATGTTTCGTCAGAAAGATTGATAAAATTCCTTTCCACGAGAGGCAGTTACCGAGATAACGGACAAGGTAGACCGGTAGCAAGTTGGTGGGAGATGACCTTGATCCTGGCCACGTGATTGGCTGCCATGTCTCACAGCTATTGCGCAGTATCCTAATTTTTAGAAAAAATATTAGACCAGCGACCCTAAATTGTCACGTGAGCTATGAGGCAAGGCATCTTGACTGACTATGCCAGTTGATGCTTCCAACAGCAGCTTTCGATTTTTCCTACTCAATCATAACTATTACTGTTCGTTAGATAAAGCAGAACATAGTGATAATAAGAAGCATTTGTAGATTTCGAATTGGCCACAGTGAAAATAAGTCAATATTCTAAGTTACTCTTCAAAAAAGCAATTTCATGCCTCCATCCGAAACTACTCTTCCCGGTAAACCAGTGAAAAACGAAGAAGGTTCATTGTGAACATGCATTTGTTCGGCGAAGTATGAATGCGTATAGATAGGGAGAAAAATACAAGGTACAAGTGGTCCTTACGGTTTCGATTCCTGATCCGTGATTTTTAGTCCCAAAGCTTTTTGAAAGTGATCCAGGTGATTTCACTGACGGAAAGGTGACAAACTCAATGGACTCGGCTTTATTTGCAGGAGGTAATCTATCCAGCTGAACCCATTCATCAAAAAGATTTGGCAATCAGTGGGCGCAAATTAGCCTAGTAAATCTTCATTTATTAGTATGCCAAGGATCCATAAAAAGTGCACTGAATGTCATAATAGAATAAAATTATTGGATAGTACGGTAATACCCTAAGCTAACGGAGTGTGTTGGATCGAAATGGAAGATAGAACTAACAAGTAATGCGAATTTTCATAAAAAATCACAAACTCATAAATCGCGGAGAGTTCAAATTTCCCAGCCTCTGAAACTGTAGAATTTAGCAATACCAAGTGTTTCCGAACTGGACTGGGAGTCACTAGACTGCGCTGGCAACGTTGTCGAGGACGACATTACTTAAAAGTATATTCCATTTCTGCAGACGTAGTAAAAAAACTTCACATCTACGTTTGACTGACTGTATTGCGGACTACAACTTTCATGTAGAAATACCAAGTTATCCGGCCAACCTTACGTTCAGGAACAATAAAATACGGGTTTCGTTTTCACTAGGACTCACCAGTGGCAGAAGAATGCAGCAAGCTACCTTAACGATCCATGGAGGTGTAGAGTGTCATGGCTTATACGGTGACATTAGATAGTATGCTAGTACATCAATGCTTAACAGTTACAAGATAGTTCCTTGTGACACTTTACACCCAATTGGACGCACACATGGTGACCATCTCTCCATGTCTCCATGCTTCCTTCCAAAAGAATCGGGGGAAATGTAACACCAATGATACCACGAATTCATACTAGTGCTAAATTCACAAACACTTGAGTTATTTTTTAGATTAGTTGGAAATTCAACTACGTAGTCGATTGATTTCTGGTGCCAAACACTTAGAGATTTAGGAAAAGCGGTCACCCAAGCAAGACCTCATTTCCATTGAGCAATCCGACGACGTCTCTGCGCAGCGTTACTTAACATTCATGATTCATGCTCGTTCATGCTGCCGTTCACATAGACCGAATCCAAGGTTAGCAGCCAGGAAGATGCCAGAATACGGGTAAATGGGCCCGAATCATGGCTTCCCATGTTGTGAGTTCTGCTCTGTCTCTAACTGCCAATTCCACGATATGATGTGCCATTCTTGTCCTTAGCCCGAGCGCCAACACAGATTTCAGCAGAAAATATCAGTTCCGTGTTAATAGTGAAAAGTTCTGCTGAATTCAATAAGCTTCTACATGAAAATGATGAATTTCTGTGTGGACTGCGGCATTAGTCCCCGTTGATAACGGAATTTGCAAATCCACCATTTCGAAAGATGGTCTTGATATCGGCCGGTCAACTATGCTTTTTAAGCCAACTACTGTGGGCATACGTGGTGTGACTGGGCATTGCCTCACACTATTTGGCAAAGCCGCCCTTATGGTTCGGTTTGAGCTCAAATGTTTTTCTATTGGATTGTTGGTCCCAAACGAAAGTCTGTCTAACATAGGATAAAAAGCCCAGCATGTTGTTGGTCACTGCTTCACTTCAAACGTTCTCAAGAGTTTCGTGGATTGGCCATTGCTCGAGAGGCTGTTTGCACAGCGTTGCGGCAAAAAAAGTCAGAACGGCGGTAGATCCCGCTACGTTGGAAGCAGTTGAAGATCCGGTGTCTCCGAAGCGTGAACGTGTTCAGAAGGCGATGAGTACAAAGGAACGGAATAGCATCATTTCGCTTTTCACTTCATTATCGACTCTCATCTTCTCAGCAATGAAAAACGAAGGGCAAATACCTTGTGTTTGCAGCCAAGTCGGCAGCTGCTATAGTTCAAAGATGAATAAGGCGGTCTTCAGCTATGACATTGTAATTCGACAAGACTTGTTTCAAAACTTTTTATCACATTGATTTTATTGTTGAAACTGCAATATACTTCATTTTTTCAAGAAGGGGGACGCGGCCAACAAATGCCTGTAAAATGAGAAAATTGTACAGTGGTGGGAGGATTCGAACCAGCAAACTTCAGGCTAAAATGCCACGTTCATGATCGCCTGATTACCATTACCTCACAACCCGGTTCCATGTCACGGTACTTAGGATTCACACTTGTGGAACAACGCGAATTCAGTGGGTCGGTTGTTCTTGTTTCAAAGGAAGAATTGTGGGAGCCCACAAATTGTTACAACTCTCCAGTTATACCGACCATTAGGAATGCACGGCAACCAGGTATGAAGAGCAAGACTACACCAAGTTCTTCGCACACCGGGAAGAATTAACTACCGTGTTTTAGTGGCCGACTGGAAATCTCACCTCCGCTAAGCAAAACACCTCTGGATGAGCCGGAAAAATTCATTTTGGCGTGGAAAAGATAACGCATCCGGCGCGACGCATGCGCTAGGGGCCAAGATTTTACACGGACGTCTGCGCGACGGCCAAGAACTGAGATCCACGATGACACCACGTATAACAAATGAAGTTATAACTTACGGCCAGGAAGTTAAATTCTGTGGCAATATGTCTAGGAGAACTACCACGGTGTATTTTCGAAGTGATACCACCCATCGATGCTAAAAAAGATGAGTACTCCAAGGGGTCCGATGGAACAGAGCTTGCAGTTATTTCACGCACTTTACCCTAGATCAGTAGCGTTCTAGGTTGATCACGGGGCTGCGATGTGTCCGTATTTCCGATAAGAGGCAGGAAAATTCCAAAATTGCGAAAAAAGCAGTTGCCCTGGATAGAACCAAAATATTGAAGATTGTCCTCCGCCGGGAATAAATTCTAGCTGGTGCGACATCTTGATTTACGGCAGACAGCGCGACGTCCTTTTCTCCACCCTCCCCTCTTTGGATGATCATTTGGTCCGTAACAGACAATCAGCTGCATGCAGTCAGGTTAGGTGGATACATATTCATACATTTACTAATTCTAAACATACACATCTTCCAATGAGAGAATCAAAATTTTGACCTTTGGCTGTCAGCAGGTACCCAAAAACATTCACCAGAACTGATATTAGAATCCGTTTATTTCACACCGAAAAAGAAAATTGGAAATCAAAAAGATTAACTACTGCTCATTGTTACTAAGTACTGATTGGAAGTTGGACTTTTTACTAACTGCTGGCTGCTATGAAAAGTCGTACGGGACAACAGTGGTTACTTCATACAACGAAGACGCATAGTTCTTGTGATATGCAGTGATGAGACAAAAACGTTCAAGATAATAAAAAAGCGTCGAGATGTGATTTTTCATCATATTTTGGTGATGACTGATAGTTCAGTTTCATAGAAAATCTGTTGTTTGGAAGGACTGCGTTATTTCATTCGCTCCATTTAAGACGAGTGAAACGGATACGTGTACCTAGTACATGAAGGCATTAACACGGAAATGACATCAAAAATAGAACTCGAAAATGCAGACCTTAGATTTTTGCTATTCGAAATCGTACGAGGAAGATGACCCAGCGTTTTACAGGGAATCATGTACCTCACAGAAATGGGCAAATCAAAATGATCAATTTGCAACAAATCAATTAATTTAATTGCTTTAAATGGACGTGAACCAAAATGTAAATAAATTTTCAGACCCAAAACTAGTACGAAACAATAATGATATATAGATGCGATGAACTTGTACTGAATTGAACTATCATCAACGCTCTGTAAATAAACCCATTGGTTAATGGAAACCATAAAACAACTTGTAATTCCCATTGTCATATGTTCTTTGAAGTAACTCACCGTTAGCCCATGTGACCCTTGTCCACGGTGCATCCAATTCGAATGATTGTCTATTAGAGTCGTTTAATATGATAAACTTGTGACGGCTGATCAGGCTTACTGGTAGCGTACCATACCAAAAATGCGCAGCCACAAATTCAGCAGTTTCGCGAATCACGTGCTGTCACGTGGTAAATCAATAAAAATATCAGGTTATGAACCAACCGTGCTTAAAAATACATAATCTTCATTACGCACCACTCATAAATCGTAACAGTCTTCTCAAGTTTCGAAGGTATCCAGAGGTGCAAAGATCTCCGCAAAAGTGATGGCCGAGAACATCATAATCACATCGATACGTTTATCGTCTCACCGAATTAGCGTCGTGATCATACTTCTTACTGATAGATCGCATAATAGATGCTGCTTTTTCCATATTCCCAGAATTGACTGGTAATAAATCATTGTTCAATTGAAGTCAAACAAGCGTACCCGGTTACCAGTTAACCGCCGATGCATCAGCTACTGGTTGAACGATAATGTACGATGAATTCAAACGTATGTAGACTTTTTGTTTAAAGATATTCACAAGTCGAGCAAGAATCCAAATTCTTTCTCCAAATTCTAGTCAAAACTCACTGGAGAATGACAGCTTAAAAAATGAAGTTATATCAGAAGTAACCGCCGACCATATTACATTAATATAGGTAATAAAAGAACAGTAACATAGCTAATTTCTACGGCCGGTGGTACGCGAACAAGCACAACTTAGCCAGGTATCCCAAATGGTATAAAATTTCATAACTGTCTGCACCGAAATGTTGAGCTTCCCATCAAATTTGTTTGAACAGGACACTGAACAAGGAAAGGGAAACGATTTTATTAGAACCCAAGACGGAACAGCGGAAGATAGCGGGACAAACGATGAACGATTCAGTAATTAAGTGCTTGCAGTTCCGCAACTAAGGTGGTGCTTGTCAGTTTAAAATCACAACCAAACTGATGCTGCCGACTGAGATATTCGGAAAAATCCGATGGAGTAGGTTGTTCTATTAGCTTTACAATTCAGGAAAATCTTGAAGTTCATTTGTGCGGTATGCGCAGATAAAACGGATTCAGTCCCAGATATTGCTCGGCGGTAGCAATTAATTGCACAACAGAAGCGAGAAGTTTCGTTGACCTTTAGAGTTAAATGGCCGGTCGGAGAGATCAGTTTTCCAGTGGCAGTGCTAATAGGAATGTTTTTCTATAGTTGGGTCAGAGTTCCTCCCTCACATCAATTGACCTAATTCACGGTGAGCTTTTATCAGGAAAAAAGTGAGGACGCCGACCGGTCATTTATATTCAGTCAAACGAAGATTTTTGCTTTCACAGAACACAAATATGAATGAAGCGCCAGTATGTGGGAACTATCATCTAGCACTGAATCCGTTTCATGAACACATTGTAAAGTGTGTGCAAATGATCGTGCGTCCGGTGAATCCGCTTGCTTGGACTCTGACCAATTCGCATTATCGAACAGGCCACCTTTCATTTATAAGCTAGCAGTTTGGAGAGACTATTGTCAGAGTTACAACAAAGCATGAGTGGAACAGTCTTTATAGACTCTGCATGTTGCGTATTGAGATCGGATTTTTTGTATAGCCGGAGAACAACGAATTGATCCTTTTTGGAACCAATGCCAAGTTTTTTCAGTTTTTGTTCTTTGGGTTTCTGACGAGCGCGAGTAGTACGATAAGGATTTGCATGGGGAACCCCAAGCTCTGTACCTAATGCATGAGAATCTCAAATAATGCAACAATATCTTTAGCACGATGATGCAAGCGAGCAAGTGTCTTTAATTCACCAGTTAAATCACAAACGGTAACCAGGAAACGATTGAAGATCATGGAGATTTTAAACATAAATATTACCACCAGTCACAGAATTGTTGATGTAACTCAGCCCTGTTAAGACGGTACAAAAAATTGAAATGAAGCAATAATGTTATGGAGCGTTCAATAGGTTTTTTATGGTGACAAAAAAAACAAGCTGATTTAACAGTGATTGCTGAACGCTGATTACGCATTTTGGTGGAAGTTTGTCGAGATGTAAATTGAGCAGCAAAAAGTGTTGTCATCGCGATAGATGAAAAAGAGTAGATGAACAAAAGGATGTTGCTTTTTAGAACAGCAGTCATCTAATGGACAATTGATGTGAGTTGATTGTAGTGAGTGCATTCAGCACTTAGTCGTGAGAAAGAATGTAGACTAACTTATCCCCCGTTTTGACCTGGATACCGTTTGAAGTGAGAATATGTAACAATTTGTTTCGGTTACATTTCTTAGGAAATAGCTATAAATTGGGAAGTCTTTTACAAGTCACCAAATTAAACCGTATTCGAACTCACACATGAATACTACATGCACTTAAGCACCACTTGCGTCCTATCAGCTGAACGACGCGGCCATTGGCGTCCGTATGAGCCGTTACGTACAAAGATGGCCGCATATCATTCAAAATGGGTGCGCTCATCATTCCATCAAAATATAAAGTAAAAAATTGATACGAAGATAAATGTGATTAAGAGAGGTTGCCCTCTACTGGTGAGGATTTAAGCTAAGTGAGGAACGGTAGAGTTTCGTCAGATATTTATGTGGCAGGGTATGAAGAGGAAGAACACAACATCACGGACTTATTTGTAGGACTTTTTCACACCCAGATAGATGAACAGTTTGGTCGACAGTCCCTTCGGCGGTATGAACTGATGACAGACAAACCATGAAAAACGACTCTGAAGTCCTTCTTCAATAAACCGGCAAAAACTGAAGGAAAACAATAGAGAAGTGCGTGAAAAACATGGATGGACAAAAGTGCGGACAGCGTCTTGTTCAACCTGGAAGTGCAGCAGTGTTAATGCGAAAGTCTCCTAACAACTACAAACGTGAGATGACCATCTCAAGTTTTTAACAATAGTCATGCCTAAGTATGACGAAATGCACCCCAGTGAGTGGCTCGCCGTTAATAAAAGAAGGGTCAGATTGGTAAACACACTAGATCGCCGCGTCGACTTGTGGATGCCCACCGCGTAGTTTGATTTTCTATTCTACATCACTTCTGGTTCGTTGCCGCATCTTAAAGCACTCAGTATTCCATTTGGAAGCATCTGAAAAGGTTTTCAGTGTTCGTTGTGCCTTGTGTTTGATGCTCCAAAAGTACACAAATACATACAAGCACGTACCGGTGACCACGACAACTATCTTACACCGATGCCAGACGAGGTGATGGGTGAGTGTGCACACACCACGTGATCCGAGATTGAGAACAACAATCATGGGAATGTCCAAGTTTGGTCGTGCGGATTAAAGAATTTCTTTTGGCTTAGAAAAGTGAACGCGAACATAAGGAGACAAACCCAATTTCTCCTGTAATTTTGGTGACATTCGCGCTAAACTGCATGAATAGAAGTGGTATAATACGGAATGCAAATTTGTCAGAATCGAGGTAATCGGAATCAGTAGACGCAGGACCATTTGAACACCCTACAGTGGTTAAATGGTCAGCATGAAAGTAGAGTTCGAATCCTTCCATCCCCGGTCAAATTTCCCACTTGGTAGCCCTTCGTTGGCCGCGTTCTCCTTACTGACAATGAAGTACTTTGTTGCTTCATTAATAAGACAAATAAGTGATAGAAAGCAAAGAAAGAATACATGGAGAAAATTCCGTATCAGACCGACAGATCTGAAGTAGCATAATCACAAGTCTTTTCCACCTCCGAGTGACCTGCACTTAGAAGACCCATTTTGCTGGTTATTTTTGTCGGGTTAAAAAAACTCGTGATGCGTAAAACTAGGAATTTTATTTTAAAAGCGTGGTTAACAACTAATGAGCGGATTTGGCAGTCGCTTGGAAATGCGGAAAATACCATGGTTATGGGTCAAACTGCAATTGCTTAAATACGGCTGATAACTCGGCAGTATCAAACAGATCATCTTGGAAGCGTGAAATTCTCCATGCCATATTATATACACAGTTGAATACGCTTTACGTTACTGGAGTGCGGCAAAATGTGACCGCACTGGCAGTGAGAGACCGGTACATTTACCGACTGTTCTGGCGTTGTCTACAGTCAGATCCAGCATAAGACGTGTTCAACAACTCACTGTGTCCCGCTCGAAGTTTCAGTCAAACACGTTAGTTTGGAAAACGTTTCTCCCTGTGTTTCACAAAACAGCCATAACCAAAGTCCAAATCCGACTCCCAAGAACCTAACTCCCTGCGCCGCATAAACTGGTCAGTTTTCACTTCTCTTGTCCATCCGCTCATAATTAGCACTCCCCAGTTTCCAAAGGGCGAGTGCTGGTAACTCTGCCGAAAGTTAAAAACTGTCAGTCTTGCAGACTCGAGTTATTTCCTCCCTTACTGCTCAAAGCTTGTACTCCGTATGTTGCATCCCTATTATCTTATACTTTCAATATTCGTATTGCGACCGAGACCATCTGTGACTGTTAGCAGACCAAATCCCGAGAAAGGATCACAAAGGCACCGACCCAGTGCCCGCTGTTCAACCGTGTTAAATTTATCCAAGAACAAACATCATGGTTGCATTATGACTGGCACTCAGTACCCCGATGCCAAACAGTTTGCGTTCAAACCCTAGGCGCCCTTACCTGACACTGTAGGATACATTTTCCATCAAATGGTTTCCTTTCTCGG
The DNA here is from genome assembly GCA_008360955.1 of Fasciolopsis buskii. Lineage (NCBI taxonomy): Eukaryota > Metazoa > Platyhelminthes > Trematoda > Plagiorchiida > Fasciolidae > Fasciolopsis > Fasciolopsis buskii. The sequence goes on along the minus strand of LUCM01008940.1, from coordinate 23,968 downwards.
TGGTTCCCGTCCAGCTTTCTACGATTACTCTAACGTCTTAGTTCCCTCAACCGCTAACCTTCCACATATCTTCTAGGAAAACGGCGCTAAGTCTATCGTTTTGAATGTTTTACAGGACTATTTTCGACAGTTATACTCAGCTCCCATTCGCTAACAAGAATGAATCCCCAATCCTCCCTAGCCAACTCTGCGATTTTTAAAAGCAGCATTCCGGACCCATTTCCTTTTTCTATCGAGCTTTCTGAAATTAACTGGTTGCAAATAGGTTGACGAATTTGTTTGCCCAACCATCCGATGGTTACGGAAGTCTTGGTCACCCGCATGACAACCAGGAGGAACTTAGCAACTGAACTTCACATTCTCTATCACTGAATGTCTTTAAATAAGCCAGTGATCAATTTAATCTCGAGTGGATCCCGGTTACTTAGTGACTGCCCATTACCTTGGAAACGTTTTAACAGAGAATCCTTTATTTACCAAACCTGTCGAACCTGTGGTCATCGAGACAAGCAGATTCCCTCTAAACTGACAGCATGTCATATATTCGCCCCCTCATGTTTGGTACCTCATGCATTTCCCTTTGTCGCTGAAATGTTCATGCACACAGTCGTACTCCCATGTGAGAAAATAGGCATGGACAGTTGTTCACACTGGAATTCGATATCATGCTACTGAGGGAAGACCAAGGTGAATTCACCGTTTATCTTAGTCCTCTGAAAGATAGTGTTCGTATGTTCGGGGCGCTTTTTCACCTGCTGTTGTAGGAATGGATTGGCTTAAAGCCGAACGTTCTTCATTCAAGGGAACAATTAGATGAGGACAGATTTAGCTACTTCAAAAGTTTTATCTCACCAAGTAGTAATATATCTGGGGAAGCGTCCTCGAGCACACAAAAGGTTCGATTGGTTTTTGCTAATTTAAGGCATCTGTGGCGGCTACCTGACATCCAGTTATCAATCAAAGGTCCAGTATACACAGTGGCACCGAGATCGGTACTGATGTGTCCTATTATTAGCCTACCGGTCAAAAGTGCTCCCTCTTTTAACATTCCAGATTGCATACCGTAGTTGTTTGTTGAATAAAGCCGCCATTCAGGGCTCGCGGCTTCTGAATTCGAACGTTGCGAAATCATCCTAAGGCATTTATTTAACAAACAATGGATTGGGTTTTTCTTTTCAGTAGTATGGTTCGCATGTGGACAAGTGAACAAAAGCTCCCTGGAAGCATCTAACGATTCAAACGAGATTCTAGTGAAAAATGCATCGGGTCCTTCGTCCGGAACGTTTCGATGGCGATCCGATTTCTCTAGCGTCAGCAAAACAGTGGGCTCATTCGGTGGACATGTTTACTTACTTCTTGGATAGTATCGAATCGATGTAACGTGACAAACGCGGAACACTGGCTAACTTTGTTTCTCAACGTTTACGATGATCTGTGGAGTTGTGCAACTTACCAAACTGCTACAGGAAAGCTCTCGAAGCTGTACATCAAACCTCAGAACGGGATTTTTGCTCGACACATTAGCCATGCGCAGACAACAGACTAGTGAGAATCTGGATCAATTCATGCGGAAGCTTAAATCGCTAGCCAGAGATGGTAAATTCAAACTGGTAACGGCAGAGAAAAGTCAGGATGGCACCATAAAACTATTCGTCACAGGTGATACGCCAGCGTCTATCAGGAAACTTTTCGCTCAACCTACAAACAGCCTTTGAGCAAGCACGATCTCTCGAAATAGCTCACAGTCGTACCAAACAGAAGCAGTCTACACTGCATTTACATCGATTTCTCGCGAATCGGGACCAGCAACCCACAGTTCAAATAATGCGATGGAGAACATCGGCACTCCCATAGATGCTATTTTGAGACCTAGCAATTGCTTCTTCGGTGGGTTCGGTAGTCAAACAAGAACACTATGTCCTGCACGTGACGCTGTTTGTAAACCTGAAGGCTTGTCGATCCCCTAAAAACACCGCGTCCTCAGTTCGGACATGCTTATCTATAACTCGCTGCGGCACCCAATAGTCCTCATCATTCCGTAACTGATGTACTTATCAACAACGTTCCACCGAAGGCCCTGATCGACACCGGAAGTTCAGAAAGCTACATCGCGATGTTCATTATATAAACAATTCAATTGGGCGGTTGTAAAGTGGCGTGATAAAATCTTAATGGCGAACACGTACTTGACCAGTTTTGCTCATGGTCACTATTTGATTACACTGGGATATAAAACTATTAATACACAAACGTCAAACTATCCGTACTCACGAATCCGTCCCGACATGCTTTTAGATCACGAGTTTCTCAGAATGCATCAGACAGTTCCACTCCCCGGAAGTAAATACCCATTCTCTCCATGTGTTTTATTAGCGGCTGATGTGGACTCAGTGAATAGTCAAAAATGTAAACCTATTACAATCAGGTCACGCGTCCTCTCAGCGGTCGACAAAAAAAACATCTAATTAAAAATATGTAGACTGACGAAACATGGCATCATTGTACCACTCATATCTCTTTGGAGGAGTTTTGGTAGTCACAAAAGAACATCACAAACGACGGATGGTGATCGACTACAGTCAAAATACCAATCCGCAAACTCTTCTGGATGCTCAACCTGTGCTAGAAATATGCGGCATCATCGTCAAGATCTCCAGTTAATTGGCATATAGCACATTAGATTTATGGACCGCATATCATCAAATACCAATAAAGGGCAAGAAATTCACCACATCTGGAGCTTGCGGCAATTTCTCTCAGTTCTGCTGCACGCCCCTTGGCGTTACAATCGGTCGCCTGTTTCTAGGGGGATTAGGAGAATAATTCAGGACGGGAATTTGAAGGAAACTTTTACTTATATGGACGACACAAAGATGTGCGGCGCTAGGGAAGAGGAGTATGACTTCGACTTGGAAGGGCTTCACGCGGCTGCTCGGAAGTATGAGCTAACGTTAATAAGACGACTAGGTTCCTAAATTTCAGACAAATCTGTACGACCGGATGTTGATCGACTTTAGTCTTAGCATAAGCTGTCCGTGCTCACCTACTTGAAATCCCAACAACGTGTCGTGGGAATGCTTGCCTACCATTCATCTTAGATATACTTTCCAGACAAAACCCGTTCACTTGTCGAGAATCGTTGTCTTCCTCTCCCTCCAGTCGTTTGTGAATCATTGGAGGCAATCAAGAAAGGAATCGAAAGATCTGTTGTAGTATATGTTGATGAGTCTGTGCTTCTCGTTGTGGAGACCGATGCTTCCGACATTGCTATCGATGCCACTCTGATAGAAAATGAACGACCGGTTAAAGTTCATTTCACGAACTTCATCATTTAGTGAGCGGTATCACAGAGCGATTGGAAAAGAATCTCATGGCACTGTCGAGTTGGTCAGAAAGTTATCACCATCTTTTCGGACCTAGATTAATCATTATCACCTATCGCAGATCGGCCTCCTTTGTTCAGTCATATTCACACCAGTCAAATAAAAAAATGATAAAATACAAAGACGGCGTGTAGAACTTTCTTGCAACGTTTTTAAAGTCATCAACAGATAGGGGGCGGATGACATGGCGGCCGAAGTTTTATCACGCGTTTGTTGTGCATCACCTCATCTTAAGGCACTACACAGGTCCTTGTCCCGAGCTGGTGCAACTCGAACGTCAAATTTTATTCTTTCAAAGAACCTAACTTTCAGTTATGAAGCGATCACAGAGTTCAATTCTAATGACAGATCACTTAGTTTATTAGGTTTTATGCATCCCAAATCTCTTTTGTTTTTATCAAACCGTTCATTTCGCCCTAATGTCTTCATTCTTCATTTTGTCATAAACTTACTATATCTCAACCGAAAATTTGTTCCATCTGGATGCTCTAAACTGCCAGGAACCAGCAATCGGAGTGGCATCAACTGCGAGACTGTCAGCATAATTGGAAGTGACGGGAAAACTGATTGGTAGCTAAGACGGAGAAACTCTCCGACTGATTTGCTAGTGCATGATGAAGACCTATTATGTGAATACGGACGTCATGTTTTTGCAAACTACTGATTCAATACTGATTACAGTCAATCGAATGCAGCACCGCACGTCAGCTGAAATAATGACCAAAGTAAACAGCATTCTATTTTTCAAGTGACTATTTTGGTAGCCAGGTAACGTTGCATCAACGCATGGCCATCATTTTTCAGTACCTGATTTACTGCTGCTGTGAACAGCTCGGGTAATCTTGAATTACATTATCAATCCTAGGCTATCGAAGTCAAGCACCTTGCTTCCCCGCTGGGACCGCATTGAAGTACCTGTCGGCAGGATTCTTTGTCACAACCTTCTCTCACCGCCCTTCGGCCCGGTTACATCGGTTTTCCACTGTGTTAGTTTAACCGAAAAACATTGAGTTATATGTTGTTTTTAACAAACCATAGGACTAAGTGGTTTTACAATTACAATGGTTGTAACTTCGGACTAGACGTCGATAATCGCCGTCTACGTGAACAATCAACACGCGTACAAAGTAAAGCATGTTCGGAAAACACGCAGTAAACGTTACGGATTTGACCTTCCATTTGATCAGTCAGTGGAGGATAACGGTGACAAGTAGTGTAACAGACGAGTCGACTCTGTGATCGAATGAAAGATCACGGTGCACTAGAAGCACCCAGCGAGTCAATTTACTATCTAAAAATTACCACTAACTATCGCTAAAGAACAGGAAGACGATGTACGGTCGGAAACCTGCCACCGCTTCCCTAATATCTGCAAAACTCGGCCTACGAACGCTTAAATCACAAGACCAACAACACTACACAAAGGTGTTTCATAATAATAAACACGTATGTTATAAGCCTTACGCCCGATGCTCATTCGGTGAACTTTAACAAATGAGTAAGCACTCAATCTTGTGATCCAGAAAACATGAATACGTGTGACACGACTGATCTGTTGTCAAGTACTTTGATGTGAAACCAGATGGCAGGTGTTCGCGGAGGGGAGTAAAACATAATCCACTTGATGGATTTCTGGCACAGTAACAAGCAGGACTGCTTAGCAAATTCTGATTATGTGATTACTCATCACCACTGCGCAAGCGACGACTAAACAGCAAGGATCTTCCGGATCGGAAACGAAGATCAGTGTGACACTTGCGTCGCAAATCGGTGGCCTCATTGGTGGACTGGTGAGCTACCGCATATCAAATAAATTCACAACCCAATATCCGACAGTCTGATTTCGTGATTTATCCCATCGATCACTGCCGGTTACCATGGTAAAGGCTTCCTTCCGACCACTCTAGCCAGGAAAAGTATTTTCGACACAAGCTTTCGTGCAAGTCTTCACAATCTTGCAGAACGATGATCACACCTAACAATCTAGTAATCGACGGACTACGATTTACAATAGCGCCTTCGCAGTACTCAGTAAAACAAGCAACACAATTCACATGAATGACAACACGTACTTCGACTGCTTCGCTTCATGTAACAAACAAACGCTTTCCCACCGAGTCCATCTTAACGGAGGCCCATACATCAATGTCTACACGATGTCAAAAAATTTCATTGACAGCTGACGTGTTCAACAACAGCGACGAAAAATTGCATCTCAGCCACTAAGAAAAATAAATGAATCGCTTGGCGTGCCATATTTGTTGTTATTAGGTAACTGTTATTCCTTATACAGTTTCGGAGTACACTAATTAACATAGTTGACCTTCCGATTACCACGATTTCTCCTAGTATCTTCGCTCACAGCCAAACAACGAGTCCATTCAACAGACTGCCGAGGAATACTGAGAAGCCTTTTGTTTTCTGGCTGCAAACAATTAAGCCGAGCCTATCGCGGACTGTTTTACATGCGTGAAATTTATTCGATGCTGTCCGGGAAGTGACGTGCTGACCGAAGCTGAAACCCCGAGCACATGGTTTTTGGACATCTGTTATGATCGATGACCATCCCAAGGTTTTTGGAGCCGTAGATTTCATTTCTGCTACCAATTTTCCAAAAGAAACTGTCCCATTCTCGATATTTCGAAATTGACGTTATTTTAAATATTGCGCGGTTGAATATTTTTATATATCCGCGAAAAATTCGTAAAAGCCCGTTCTGTGATTGGCTAGTCCACACATCGATCAAGGCCACCCAACAAAACTATATAAACGATAGAGCTCACTTGAATTCTGACTTGTGTTGGTGGGTCACCAATAAACGCGCGGCAGTACTCTGTGTTCGTCTTCTCTCTTCCGCGAGCGGGTTGGGCTAGTTGTTCGTATTTCGCGCCGCTTATTGTTACGTGTGGTTGCTCATTCAAGGGAGCGACTACGGGCCTTGAGTCTTGAGCCCGAACTTTTTGTCTACAACCTCTGTGTGTGTGTTCGTGTCCTACTAGACTACAGGCTGTGTGCTCCTGGGATATCGTGCACTGCGAGTACTTGTGTCTTGTGCTTCAGTGTGTGCATAGACCAACCAAACTCGGCAACATAACAACATCTGATAAAAAAGAGACCCCGCCAAACAGCTTAGATGGTTTGTTAAATAATCGCTTATGTTCCCACACAGATTGCCATACTCCAAGGAATGCGAGGGCTAAACGGGAACAAACAACAACTGAGGATTGCACTTTGTGTAGGAAACATCAACAGCGACTTTGACGGGCCAATCAACAGAAATCGGCAAACTATTTATAACTCAAATAAAAAACACCTCAGGCACACATCAAAATTTGCATTTATGAACAATTCCCGTTAAACGGATTTGTTTAACAAATCGACTTCACTAATGTGAGATGAGAGAGGGTTTCACGACTCGCGAAACGGGTACGGAGAAAAATACACGGCGCTCTCTGGAGGCACTGAAGTGTCACCGTTGGATTCCTAAACATCCATTTCGAAAGCATTGTCATCACCTTTAAAAGATATATAAATGAGATTAGTTTTTCCAGGGAAAACTACATCAAGCAAGAATCTCAAGTGTAAACAATCACTGCCAGTATTCTCAAAAAATGAAATCTTGATAACTAAAAAACAGGCAAGTTTGCACATCTAACATCAACGCAACAACCTCTCAAAAACAAGTGCCGAGAAACAAGTATCTTTGTGATGTTTCCACAGCGAAAACTGAGCTGACCTGAGATACGAAGGTCCAATTCTTTGAGGAGGAACATACTTATTAGGCATTTTACTCTTTTATAAGCAGCTCTGGAATACAGCGCAAACGATAAAGTTGAAGACCGTATAAGTCTAAAAATAGGATCATTGTTGGTCTTCGGAAAGCATAATGGTGCTGATCTAACAATCGTCGAAGAGTAATGCATCGATGGATAACCCCGGATGCAAACAAGGCCCTGAGGTTTTTCACTAATTCGACCTGGTAAATGCGTGTATATATGGCACAAATCTGCAAACAAATCTCTTGCCATCGGAAAAACGGCGTGGTAGATGAACAGGTTGATAGAAAGATAAACGAAAGAGACGTTTGTAGATCAGCTGTATGTTAGGTATTCTACACCCCTCGGTTGTCCATTACATACCATGGTTTCTTGTGGGCACTGTACTATTCGCCTTTCCAAGGAGATCATTTTCGAAGGCCTTACCACGAATAGTTGGGCTAAATACAGCACAAGAGACTGAAACACAGTATTTGAAAACCTTCGGTAGCCGATGACCAGCAGTCTAGTTCACTCCCACGCGAAGCCGGACACTCGTCCAAAGAGAAGGCCGATGCAATGGCCAGAAATTTTGGTTAACACGCCCATGCCAGTGTACAATGTCTCGAAAACAGGAAAATAACTACGGTCTTATTGAATAGCGAGCTACGCTCGCCAAGTAAAAGTCCCACCAACTGACTTTCGTAATATTTTATATAGAGAACGCTACCCCGTGAAAAATGGACAAAGTTGCTTCTCGTTCGGAGCCTTTCGTTTGCAGTTTGAGACCCTAACGTATTCACGGTCAGCCACTAAATTAGCGATCTTTCCCCTATGCGAAAGCTGAGAATGCGCTCCTCGCGTACACCACATACAAGCATGGATCCCTGCCCGTTTTGTACAAGCGTCTTCGACTATGAAGAACCAGAGCATAAATGGTATCTGGATACCTCAATTATTTAGCAACTTAAAACGTATTCAATCGCTTGTGCACTGTAGCTCAGCAAAACAAAATCATCAGCAAACTCCAAGTCAAGGGCTGTGCTTTGGGCGGAATTAAAACCCACCACTTACTAGGACAAACAGGGTAGACTGTGAGACATCGCAAATGGGAAGGTTGAAAAAAGCTGGGATAGAGGGCAACCTATCGCACCCCGATGAATATTATGAAAGATAGTGAGAACTGGCCATAAAACAAATGCGACTTGAGGTATTATGGCACTAATCAGCATCATTGTTCAATGTTAAACGGTAGCAGAGGCCTTGCCAACCGCTCCTTTTCACCATGTTGCACAATGATCCTAACAGAATGAATAAGCAAGGTGTATAGGCAGTTAAATTACAGGAACAGAAAAAGAATACAGTAGTAGCCAAAATACGGAAAGGGGTGTGGTTGTAGAAACGCACATGTTTCCCGTCAATTTGGCTCGACTCACTGTCAGATTTTAGAGTGCATCCGGCCGGCCAGTTGGCGATTTTCCGGGTCCCAGCTAGGAAGAAGTGACACCTATCTTACCTAAATTTTCTCATTCTGCGTTTCTACGACGTCTGTTGACCCTCACAAGGTCTCCTCCACTCCATCAAAGGACCGGAAAACGGAACCCGGTACAGCAGACAGATGTTCACCGTAGGCAATACATGATCAAACCAACAGAGTTTAAAAGGCTCCATCCGCCTGGACAGAATTTTCTGAGACCGTAGATAACACCTGATTCCTAACCTTAGCAACGCTTACGCAATCATTCCATTTAATCCTGACGATAGCAAGAGAAACATCAATGGTCGGAACCTTTCAAGTGATGAACATTTTCAGCATGCAAACTCCGTCTCGTAACTGCACAAATACAAAGCGCATCGCGGCACAGTACAAACGATCATTTTACTTTGGGGAAATATCAGATTGGCGCTAAAAGTAGTTCAGACCAGTGTAAGCCACCCGAGTGATACACTGGACATGCTGGTGCTCATCTCTACTACCGTACTACCATCCGTAATTAAGCAACTACCGACGTAACCGAAACGGTCAACAGCGGTTAGCTCTTCTAATCCAAGCATCACGTGCAGAATTACTAACACCCAGTCTTGTAAAAGCAATAAACTATGAATGTGCAAGCTGTGCCAAAGGAGGCTACATATACTGCCTATGTCTCGTGCATGGTGCACATCTTCCGTGGATTCGAACAGATGCATGACGTCGTCTTTGTAATCTAGGTAAAACAGTTTCCTATCATTTGCCATTTCTGCACTCGCATCCCGAAGACCTAAAGCATCCTCCATTACCTCGTCCATGACGAAGTTAAACAAGAATGGATAGATGGAACGCATCGCCGAACACCACTGGTCGTTTTGAATGCATCTGACGGTTCACCTTTCACGATCATAAACATGCAAGCACGATACTCGCAACAGGTTCTGGAAGTTCTATGGAGCACTACTCCGATGAAAAGTACTAAATGGCCCTGCCCAGTTGATTGAATCAAGAAAAACCATGATTGTCGCACGAGGGTTTGTGGCGCGTTCTGATTAACTAGCAAACGGTAAAAATGTTGTCGATGCAATTTCGATCTATGCAGAATCCTGTTTGTTGCACGCAGACGTTACTTCCGTGAGCTGATATCAAACGGCGCTGTTATCTGAGCGACTATGGCAATCAAACTGAGCCTACGTGTGCCCCCACGATAACTATTTGTACTCTTTGTTCCAAATATCATATGTCAAGGAAGTAAATGCTTTTGTCAAGACATTTTCATCGAGTTTGGAAAGAACGTGAGGGAGTTCACCGGATCCGATTGCTTTTCCCCCACTCAGAAGTTGGATGTTCAACTTTGATTTCATTTGTGTTGGTTGATTGATAGAAAAACACGTCCCAAGGAATCGCAGTTGTGGTTGTCGGACTAACTACATTAGGGATCGGTCAGCTAAAACGTTCCATGAAGTATTTAGCCTTAATGTCGATCCTTGGCTGTCTACCATGAATGCGCTATCCGCTTTCAACACACGGTTTCAGTAATCGCGGTTCACCGACCGCAGCTTTATGCTGTCTCCCAAAGGAGACGTTACTCTCACTTCTTTGTCTATCTTAACTAACCAGTTTTATGGTCCTTTTTAAAGACCGTTGTTACTTGACGGTAAAGATGCCGCCATAATTTTAGTCACTTCTATACAGTTTAACAGCTAGCGTTTTTATTCTAATAAAATCAGCGAATCTTGAAAATTCTTGAGACCTCGCTGGAAATCTGATAAGATCGAATGCGAAACCTGCTACCAAGCGCATCGCTCGTTTTCTTTGATTCTAGTGTTTCCCATCTAGCCGGAGTTCTTAGCTTGACTGATAGTGCGAACATCCAGACCAGGTAAACGTCCTATGGCAATGAAGCAGCAGAATTGTTCCAGACGATTCAGTACCAAAATTAGCGATTTATTTGTTCCTCCTACCTTGTCCATCCAGTTGAACTGGACAGTGGACTATAGCTCTATCTGTTAGCGAGCCACGCTCATCGTCAGTGGCTGCACAGAACTTGTGCTATTTGACAAAAACATCTTCTGAGCGAAAGCAAATCTCACTTTGGACATTGCCGATTTTTACCCAAAGCTGAATACTTACTATACCCTACCTCGCCTTCGCGAAGAATACCGGCAAATTCTGGTGGTTGCTTTCTTATCTGGGAACGCCCCAGGTTGCATATAGCTCTGGTTTTAGACCATCTGAATAAAGGTTGTCACAGGTTCGAGTCCGAGATCCGCCGATCACTTTGATGGTAGACGGGAACCCACTGCCTTATAAGGCCTGACCTATTGAAACCTTGCGGTTCTACACTTTTAAGTTTCAAGGTCGCGGCTGCTGGCTCACCCCCCCATCCGCGTGGGACCTAGAAGCTATGGGATATCCTTCTTCTACACCCCTTATACTTATAGCGTCAAAAAATGTGGGTTTCTACGCTAGGTTCTACATAACAGCGAAATTCACTGGGGCAATATTTAGCATATCTTATGTAGGTCATCATTCCATTTCCCACTGGATGAACCCCTAATTGTTTTACAACGAACTGACTGCTTTCAGTGGTGGACAAAATATCGGTGCATTTACCTTTCAATGGTCCGTTTTCATGATTCCCTGTCGTCTGAATCTCCGGACGGTGAGGTGAGTGATTCACCTCTGGATGAACTGCTTTCAGCATTTTCTCTAGCTCTGCTGGAGGGGTTCGCGACAATGGCGAATTACGACATTGAAGCATGAATTCACGATCGTAAATGATCCGTGTTCCACCGGGAGTTGTGCTGAACAATGTCCCACCGGGAGTTGTTCTAGTGCGAAACAGCAATACGGCGGTCATTATATAAATATTAAATCCCATTTTACTGAATTATGAATGAAAACAATCAGGCAACAAATGAAGTAAAACAAATTGGCAATAAGTGCTAAAAAGGCAACCGAAGACGCATAAACGGCTTATCTAAGTGGCGAACTCCTAGTCAACAGTTTATATATATATATATATATATATATATATATATATATATATATATACGGGGTGTTTAGTTTAGACAAATTTCTCGGAGTAAGATATTTCCAATGGCCGACGCAGTTGGTTCTCATTTTGCATCGGGGTCTGTTAAGATGACGTAATATTTGTCAATCTCGACAAGCCGACTGAACGAGTTATTCGAGCGGAGGGCTTCAAGATTCAGTCGCTCCCCCTTTCTGTTTGCCCGGCTGACTACCTTTGCCTGACTGATGTTGACCTCACGACCTGTTGTCCCTATGTTCCCGTTTGGTTGCCTCATAATTAGTACGTCGAGAAGCAGTAGAGCCGTCTTCTTCTTCCTCCCCGGTGAATTTTATGCTGGGCACTATCGTGTTTTGGTGTTGATGAAATTGGTCCATATCTGTTTTTTCTAACACTCAATTTCAAAGCAACCATCCAACCTGCCACTTAGAGAGCTGTGTGCGTACCTTGTTCCATCGAGCCGACAAAATGCAGTACACAGCACCTACGGAAACAAGAGTTATCTAGGTTGTTCAAGTTATCTGCGGCCAATGGATATGGAAAATCTTTCATCAACGCCTGGATTCGCAGAAAACGGCAAATACTAAGAGGACTACGTCGATTTTGGTACTTCCGTACATACGGGGAGTATCCGAAGCGGTCGAACGCATCCTACGTCCACTGTATATCTTAATCACCCACAAACCGACCGGCACCCTAAGATCTGTTCTATTCAACGGAAAAAATCGCGTCGATCAGCACGACCAATCAGGGGTAGTTTATGCCATTTCATGCCTCGAATGTGACAAACATGTCGGCGAGACAGGCATACATTACGCACACGCTTGCACGAACATAGCTTAGCCATACGACACGCTGACCCACACTCGCAGACAAGGAACCACTGTGCACAAACAAGCCATGAGGTCAACATCAATAAGGCAAAGGTAGTCAGCCGGGCAAACAGAAAAAGGGAGCGACTGATTCTTGAAGCCCTCCGCTCGAATAACTCGCTCAGTCGGCTTGTCGAGATTGACAAATATTACGTCATCTTAACAAGACCCAGGTGCAGAATAGAGACAAACAGACGGACAGTGCACAAAAACGAACGGAACTAGCGATCCCATTCATTCACTCATTCACTTTTGACAACGAGTCCTAGCTTGGATCGAAACGTCATGACAAACGTATTGGCTCAGTGTACGCCTCCTCAGCTCATATATATATATATATATATATAATATATATATATATGTCTCACCAGAATGGCATCTGTAGCATCAGGAGTGTGCATGGAAGCTCTTCGTCGAAGAGTCCACAGAAGAACCACAACTGTGATTCGTTGATAATTCTTTGTCAGTCGGACTCTTTGACGAAGAGCTTCCATGCACACTCCTGTTGCTACAGATTCGATTGTGGTGAGAAATATCAATCAATTCGGAGTGTACAAGTATGTGGATGTTTGGACAAGAGAGCATCGGGTACGCATACCTGACGAGCGAAACTGGTCGTGTGCTCCCGGGCAAATTTTTTTCATTCATCCAGATACTACTTACTGCTTCCATGTATATACATATGCATATATGCATGGTTCCTTCATGAGTGCGTTAGAAGGGGCAGGCATCATAGCTCCAGGACCCACTGCGTTCGAATGGTTAGAGAACTGAGTGGCAGCCAACTGCCATTCACCACGAAGGTGAGCGGTGGAACTTGGGTTTGACCTCAAATGTTTGAAATGGTAAACGCCAAATCCACTTGAACACTATTTTTACCGAAACCGATCACCAATCAGAACGGCAAACAACACTTATGCACTGCTTCAGATGAAAATCTGAATGTCTAAGTATTTTTATGGTTGGGGTGGGCGCTTCTAAGTCTCGAAGTGGCTAACTGTCCATAACGCCTCGTGAATGTCCTCAGAGGACTACTCAATTCGAAAAGCCTCCGCTGAGTCTTATTGCTTTCTTGCGGCCGGTATGCAGGGACAGAGGTGAATGAATGGCGCCCTTTCCATCTGGTTGCCTGGTTATCAGCCCAAATGCCCAAACCGACACAAAACCAACGATGAATGGCGTACCAACGACCCAGGAATATTCTCGCCGACATCTGGGGAAAAAGGGCGCATTGGCCAACCAGAATATCAAGCCTCATTCGAAAGGCGTACGGATTGGACAACCAATAATTGGCTTCGGTGGGTTACAAGACTACCGGAACATCCTGCACTTCATATATATGCAATGTTACATATTGGAATTCGCAATACAGCACCAGTCGAAGTGAACTTTTAAGGGATGTTCTGAGGATAAAAATAAACTACTGACTAAACAATCTCGTGGCCGGTATGACGGCGGGTATAAAGTTCATCGCGAAATTTATCATGACCTCAGATGTGTATTAATCAATAATAACCCAAAGGCTAACAAATCTATGGCCAGACATGATACTGAATTACTCGATATCTCCTAGGACGATTTTTAAAGTGAACAGAAATAATTAACCAAACGATTGCCACGAACTTCAAACCAGCTAGCCAATTAATTTGAATCCATCGACTACTGCCTTGACTTGCAAGATAAAATTTGTGGCTTGTTTTGGATATAAGCCTGAATGAAAATTTCCCCGTACATCACATTTTTGTGATTCGCGTCACAACATGCATCCTGCACCAAAACCAACCGACCTCCAAAATGAAATCAACAGAAACTTGAGTCTGCAAGTACAATCGACGCACACTTTGTTGAGTACCACGCTTGATGTAAGTGTAATGAAAGGAATGTGCCCCATAGCCGTTAGGGTCCATCGGCAGGTAGCTGGGAACCGCGAGTCTGAAACTTGGAGTAGTATAAAACCACATAAGTTCTCAACAGATTCGGTCTGGTAACGAGCCGTAAGACAGCGGGTTTCCGTCTGTCACCAAAGTGGCCGTCGGATCTATGATCCCAACCAGTGACGCTTCCAAGGTGACGGGTACTTATTGCATTTGACCCTTAACCTTTAAGGGTCGTGGGTGATCTGAAGAAGCGCTATTAGTTTGTTGGCTTACCAAATGATTCAGGCTCCCGAACCTTGGTGATTTTCTTCCCGAAATCCAGTTAGCTAAGGCGATTTAGTAAACAGATTTCTAGCCGATCATATCAGATTTAAAAGCTGTCGCCATTAAAGTGAGGTAGCGAACACAGTTACAGTATTAACAGGGATAACAGACCGTTTCACTGACGTGCAAGAACCTACATCACTATAAGAGCACAGCAATTCATAAAAATGAAAACGACTCATCTGACCCCAATCAATGCCGACTTCATTATTTCTCGTGGCCTGAATGGTGGCATTCAAAGACCAGTTTACTGCGACTGGCTACTTGGGCAGGATGTCTCTGATCACGACCGCCCATGCTCGAAAGTTGACGGCAAGGTCTTTGCAGATGTCTATCCGTTTCAGTTTCCATTGTCGAAGACCAAGTTAGTCTTCGAAAACAGTTCCCAACCAAGTTTTCAATTGTCACCTTTGTTGGCGAGCCCCCTCTAGACATGAAGATGGTGCCAGAGCAAAGGTGGGTATGATACAGTCAGGTCTACGGAGGATGCGTCGAAACCACTGCGGTGGAACGATGAGGCACGGATTTATAGTACTGTCAGAAAATCTACCACACCAGTGTTTTCAGAATGGACCTAGGATGGCAATGATCAAAGGCCCTCGGGCGTCTGACATCTACAATTGCCAATGGGTAGGTTTTACGAACGCAGAGTACAACTGGTCTAGCTGTTGCATTAAATGTCCTCATTTAAGTTTGAAAGTTGATCTTGCTCTAGTTGTTTTGAAGTGGCATAGAACACGTTATTTATAGCGGAAGATCCACTTACGCATTGCGCATCCAAAAGTTGGCATGACGCGGGATCGAACCAGCAACTGTGAGAAAATGCGATTGTAACTGGCTTTGTGCCTGAGTCTGACAGAGGTGTTTCATTGGTTATCGGTGGTTGCGCGACACTGGGCCGTACCAGACATTTCACGATCTATACGTACGCGTGGACGTAACCCGATCTTGCCAGACGGCGAGCAAGTGCAGAATGTAAGATCACCGTAAGACCGCGTTATCCCATTGGCTACAAGCGGTCAGTTGACATAGTGATGTGATGGGAAGGCAAGAGTACGGATATGCAAACGAGAACGCCATATGGTAAACTGGGCCAATCAGTCAGAATGAGCGGTCCCAATTCGACAAAAGCATGAACTGGATCTCGTGAAATGCACCCAACAGGATGGACCAATTAAAGCGCTACCTGGACAACCAATGAAATGATGGTCACACAGGCGCAATAATGCAAGCAAAACCTGTGACAATATTACTCAATAAACGAGATAATCTGTGCCGACTGACTTTGTTAGTTCTCATTTGGAATAGTGGGGATGCATCGCAGCGACCTAGAGATAGGATCGGTACAGAGAAACGTCGATAAACGGCAGTAACCTTCCGCTAGACGGACAGTTTACTCTACCACTGAGCTACCGTGGACATAGATCTTGGAAGCAAAAATATGTAAATGAATATCTGGTGCCCCCATAACTAGTACTTTGATAACACGGCTACTAAACTGGACTTAGCCGTTGACGTAACCTGCCCAGAAGAGCTACGTTCACGGTAGCTTAGTGGAAAAGCGAGTATCTTAGATACAACACATCGACGACTATAGTCTCTAGTGTAACGGCTAAACACCCCTAGTGACCTACGCACATCAGTGTTCGCACACTGGATGTGGCCAGTTTGAAGGGGCATCGAGGATGAAAAATTGCATCAACCGGCGGGAGCGGGTTCGGTAAGATTTGGATGCTACCTGAAAAAGCACGCGGGAGAACAGGAACAGCACTCATTCAGGTGACACTGAAGCAGCCGAAGAACATAAGGGAACGGGGTGTCAAGAGGGGGAATGACGCGAACTAGTTGAAGAACCAGCTGTGTACGGCGAAGAGGAGTAGGAAAGGTTGGTGGGAAGACCAGTCATAAAGATGAAGGACACTTTCCAACAAAAGCTCCACGACCTCTTACGCACGGCAAGGCGAGGTGGCATCATGATTTGGGAAGGATACATGAATGCTCGACTATATCAGCTGTCCCCGTATGAGGCGCACCTAAGAGGCTCCTCGATTCCTGTCGTTCTGAAAACGGTTGTCGGCTATCCTCATGCTATTTTTTCTCGCTAGCTCGAGCTTTAGATGTTCCAATCGCCGCTACGCCACCCGGCATCCGCCCCATTCGAGTCAGGGCTGGACCCAGATCGACCATGCTGCTATTGGCTATGAATGGCAGGGCTGTCTACAAGGTTGCCGGTCGTCCTGGTAAATTCCTCACAACTCCGATCACGCGTTAGTATGCACTAAGCTGTCCATGTTTTGGTGGGCGCTCAAAATGTATGGTGCAGCGTTGCTTAGATCGCGACAAGCTATCCGATCAGACTAGCCTATCAACTTTTCGAAGCGCACAGACTAAGATTGTCCAATCAGAACCGGTCGCTGATCATAAATTTCTTGCATTCTGCTGGCCTAACCCGTCGCGTTTTGACACCGTAGATTTCTCCCCCTTTACACAAGCCAGTCCATCTCGGCTGGTAGGGAGTACAATGAAGCACGGCTTGTAAAATAAGTAGACTTGCGTACAGATCAAGGGATCTCGTGACCTTAACGAGTATTGGAAACGGAATGTTCTGTTCCTACGGAAAACTCCCTTAAACTTTCACCTCATCCGAGCTACCGGTAGGAAGCAGTGCGTGCGAAACAATGTGTGAAGCTGACGGTCCGGACTAGGGCTTGTGGTCACCCTGTCATCACTAGTGAAGCACGAGAAAGCTCCCATATACCCCTATTTTTGTTTCATTTTGTCGTACAGATGTTTTGAGGAACGCTTAATCTGGTCCTTTAGACAGTGCAGTTGATCTCCACCCAGAGTTTTTGACTTCCGGTACGGCGATGATATCATGAGTGCTGATGCACGGCAATTCAACGCACGCCAG